>PGIR01000133.1:0-114991 GCA_002812735.1 Scedosporium dehoogii
ACCGAAGCCAAACTGGTCGAAAAAAAAAAAAAAAAAAAAAAAAAAAATTGAAAAATAGGGCGCAAGTCGTACGCGGCGATTGGGAAAGACTTGTTGATACAGTCGCTTGCTGGCCCAGCCGTGGGATTGATTAAGAGAAGTATTCGGAATAGTGAAAGCAGGGCTCAGTCGTGAGCTGGCGAGAATAGAATTCGTAAATCCGCAGCGGTAGGCGACGTCACTCGAGGTAGGGCATAGCTCGAGCAGGCAGCAAAACGAGTTTTGGGGTGTCTGTTACGGGCCGGTGGTACATCGGCTCGCACATAAAATCAGCGTCTTCCCGACTTATCGCGGCTTCGGCTTCGGCGGAGGCTTGGGGATTCCCGTAGTGTCATAAGCACCACGCCCCATATTCGTAGGACTGGAAGTAGAGTCGCGGACGGCCATTGTGTTGTGGGAAATTGTAACGAGATTCTGGATACAGTTGGAATAACCAGATTAGCCATTGCTCTCGGTAATCTTCATCATGAAGCAAAAACGTCAAAAATCCATGGAAAATGAGATCCTGTGTGTGGCTTTATAAAAAGGGCACACAGAGTCAAGCCCTTTGCGGAACCGCAACACACCATAGCGCTGGGCAGCAAAAGGGCAGCAATGGGCCTATATTGAGAGAGGCCATGTGCCCAGGCGCGCACGTCGCGGTAGCATCGCCGTTGGGGAAGCTGGAAAGAAGCAACGACGAAGCCACAAGACGGAGTGTTCGAAATTCACGATGGAACGCCAGCACATCGCACAGCAACATTGTACAGGAGTTGGTGACTCACAAATTATGGGACCCGTCGCAGGACGACGTATCAGGAGTAGACGTCGGAGTCGAGCGCAGGGAGCAGCAGACCTTCCAGAGAGCTGATTGGTGGTCGAGGAAGTTGGGGGCGATGCAAGGAAGCCTTGCAAGCGGCGAGAGAAGAGCGGTGATGTCTTCCGTGAAGGTTAACAGAGGGAAACAAGGGCCTGGGCCTGGAAAGGGTGGAGCGTAAAAGTTCCGCTTCAGTCCGGATGCGAGGTAGAATATATCCTATCGGCGATGTCGTTGCATGTAGTCGGTTTGGCGCAGAGCCAGTTTGGAAACGCTTCACTGAATGGTGGATCTCAGCGGTGGGACTAATATCCTCCTTTTTTCTTTGATGCTCGGCAATAGGTTGTTTTGGTGCGACAGCGCGAGCTGTATTATTTCCCTATCTTTGTCTTATAGGTCGTGTGTGGTCGGTCTTTGTTGTCCGTTGCAGGATGGAGATGTAAGGCACGTTGCAGGGCTGCAGGAGCGAAGCGACAAGTAGCAAGGATTGGGTAGAGATAGAAAACTTGAAAAGCGAAGGCTGGCTCTTTATTATACACGGCGGGAACGAAGGAGGGAAAAGATAGAGAAATCAACGTATTAAGATGGAATGAAGAGAAAACGAGGAAGACAGGAAGAGAAGGGAGGCGTGTGATATTATTATAAGAACAAACTTGTGAGGACGTGCGACCAAGCAAAAAGGGATAGAGACTCATTACCTTCAAATTTTTTTCTTTTTCCCAAGGAAATCAGCACTTGACGGCAGGGAAGGGGGTGACCCATGTTGGCACTACAAAGTTACTCTGTCGCTGGGAGATGAGCGAGTACAGGTGGTACCTACCAACTCTTTATTTGTTCGGAGGAAATAGCAGGGGGGTGGGCGACGCCAAGGGGGAAGGGGGGTGGTCTCTTCTTCGTAGCTGGGTCTGTTCCTTCCTGAAGCTTCCTAGCTCCTGGTCATCGTTGTCTCGTACCTTGCCTTGCCGTCCGCCAGCAATGTACCCAATTTGGGCTAGTAAGTACTTTGTCTTGTCACTGACCGTGTCCTGTACTGTTTGGTGTACCATCAATCAAATTGATGGGGAGAGTTGTAGTTTGAGTGAGACTGACTGGGGCGGGCTTCAAACGCTGGGGTACGAAGTACTTTGTCCTTTGTAGAGTACGAAGTAGGCAGCGAACAATGAAGGCACTCCACTAATTACATTCAAGTACTAGTGTAGTGCCTACTTCGTACTTCGTATGGGTCCAGATTGTTCTCTGTACGCGATATCCTTCTATTTCGCGGTAATTATACAATATTACTAGAACCACGATGCGAATCAAGATCAAGAGCCCCTGTGCCGCTGGGAGAGCAAAAAGCAGAAGCTGATCAACCAATGTCTCCCTAGACTCCAGTGCTGTGCAATGGTCTTGTGGTTGGTGGCTGGACAAATTCTTCAGGAGTCCCTTGCGCAGGTAGGCTCTTACTCTCGATCTGGCCTGTGTTCGTCCTGAATTCCTCCGGTTGATGAGATCAAATTTGGTACAGTTGTGATACTGTTCAAGGGAGCTTCTTTCCTTGAAGTGATAAATTGATGCACGAAGTAGCTTGAGGAAAGGAAAACTGTGTTCCTGATACAACTTTTTCAGTGTCTTGTTTCGCAGGATTCAGAGTCCCAGTGCCTCCATCGAAGGAGCGAGGGACTGTTGCGTGGGAGGTACCAGTTTACGAACTTGTTTGCCAGGGATGAACCTACCTTTCCAACTTCATGAAGGATGAATTTACTGCATAGGAAGTACTCCCTTGATCGCAGTCGTCTTGAGTACTTGTACAGTGCCGTTTGTAGAGTACTTCGTAAATATACTCGTATCTCATGTCCCTAGGCAGGGATCCAGTTCCACTCAGTTACAGGGAAGAGCTTGTTTCAAGCAGTCGCCAGCCCACCGGGTCAAACTGGTCATCTTCCGAGCCACTGGGACAGAAGACTAGGGTATTAGTCCCCAGCGTGCAAGCCTAGCGCATGCATTCCTTACTACGAAGTACTAGTGTCGAGCAATACCAACCCGTTGATGTACTTCGTACTAGCGAACTCTGGAGAGCTCTTCGAGAAGGGGAAGTGGTGCAAAGGCTCACGCTCACTATCACATACAACGACCAACAACCTCGGTGAATGTCACCGTACTAAAAGCACCAGCACCACTTGACAAAACCTCATCTGATGCAGACCGTGATACGTACGAGGAAGGTCCAGCAGCGTCCATATCGACTGCGTCGCCTTACAGGTATTTTTCTTGCCCAAAAGCATAGTGCGTAAGTCACAATACTCTGCCAGATGAGCGCAAATAAGCAATTCTGGGTTTTTACGAGCAGCAAAATTGACCCCTTTCCCGTCCCCTGTACTTTCGGAGCAAAACCTGTTACTTCGAATGGATCACTCCTGTGTTGACTCGATCAAGGTGGATCTTTTTTCACCTCTCACCGAGCCTAGGCGTTCTTCACTATCACAAGTAATTACAAAATTCACACTAAATCATGCAACTACGAGCGGCATTCCTTAACAAGACTCACAATACCGCTCCCATAAGCACTATCAATATCTAGTTGCTCCTACTGCTCGCGTCTGCGCATTGCGCCATGCGAATGACTCTCAGTGGGTCATCTCAGATCTATCCGATTTGCGAAATAGAAAACTAAGTTGATGCCCGATGAATCCAATCAGCCCGACATCTTTTTACAGAAGGAAAGGGCAGTCGTTGTCAGACTCGGGAAACGCCGATGGGATTTTCTTTATCAGATTCGGCAGTTTACACGCCATCCTGCAACAAGGCAGCTCTCCCCATACGAATCGCGGGGCTTGTTACAAATGCTCGTGAACGCCGGTAAACACTGCCGAGGAGACCAAATTTGTACCTGCACTCCATATTTGGATTTTGCCCGAAATCTACTCTCACCAGTGCTGCAACCATCGAATGATGCCCACCAAACCTGGCGTAAACTTGGACGAACTACCCGCTGACATGGAGATAACTACGAAGTGAACTGCATGACCTCCATCAGCCAAAGTTCTCAACCACCAGAGACCAGGATGTGTAACCACAGGGCCGAAGGGCAGACTGCCGAGTCTCGATGTCGCCCACCAAAGTCTGCTATTAATAACTTGTGCACTGTTACGCGCTGCGTAATCTTCCGAATCGCGTCAAGAGGGTAGAATGATCAATGCTGTGCTCCCTTCCCCTTCCATGGAGGCTCGCATGACAGTTGATACAGCCACCAGATGACCGTTGGCTGTGGTGTTGATCACAACAAAATATTCCAAACACCAGATCTATTCCTGATCTCTGAAAGCACCATTCATTCATGGGTACCACCACGCCAACCTCAACAGCAACCAATTGTGGGTTGGTGATCGACTCCTCATCTGAAAGGGGCGTCACATAGCCTGTACCAACCACGCATTTTTGTTGGTCCACGTTTCCCAGGTCGATACAGCATCCCGCTCCTTTGCGGAGATAACAGCTACGAGGTACGAGGCAGTCCTTTTCTCGACGGTAGTTGACAAGACCGCTCGGGCGAAGCCTCTATCATCTTTTAACGATCCTTGTATTATTTCTTCGTAGGCAAGAGGCCCTCAGACTCAAGTCCTTGCATGGGACAGGGAACCTAGACCTAGGCGGCTGGGAAGAGGCATCAACCTACATATTGGGCATAACCAGAGGGGCCGGTTAGTGGTTAAGCTTGATGCTGTAAGGAGCTTGGAGATAAGAAGCACATACAGTTTACGAGCGAGATGGCTCCCTGGCGAATTCCGACTAGATGGGTCCGTGTAGGATCGGCACCAGGAGAAAGACGCTTATACGAGTTGACCGGGAATAAAGCACGAACGTCCCGAGCGAAGATTGATCCTCCGGGATGATATGGTTCACCTCTCAATCTTTTGGGATCCGGTGGGTAGTAGACAGGGAAGCTAAATGAGAGAAGTGATGATTCAAGTGAAGAAGGAATCCCGACCCAAGGTCCCGGGTCGATAGGGGGCCCGGGAATGGAGAACTCTCCTGAGGCTAGTATGGTTGTGGAAAGGACTATCGAGTATTGGATCTAGTACGTAATGCGTGGCTAGTCGGCAATGTTGATAATGTCTCCAGCGAACTACAAATTGGAAATTCTCGTCCAGGGGTGCCAGGTTAACAGGGTGGTATGAGAATATGAGAGGAAGTGTTAAGAACAGGGTGAAGAGGCCAGGTTCTGTGACGCCGTAAAATTCAGGGCCCAGGGATACTGAGGAAGAGGAAACCAAAAATTCCAACCCCGTTGATCTCACCATAAGCTCTGAAAGCTTCGATTCTTCGGCCATAAATTCTACGAGATGTGGATCCATTGACCCCGGTCGCTCTCAAGGTATCTGCACTCGCAAGGGAGCCGGTTGATGTGCCTGGCGGTGACCGTCTTTTTTGCTCGCCTTGTGTAACAGGGAGTGGACGTGCTGGACTTAGTCGGCTTCACTTACAAAATACTTCGTACGAACTTTACGAAGAAAGCAAGCCTAGTTCGATCCCCTCGTGCTTCCCCGAAGCCACGTTCAGACAGTGCCCATGGATTTAGGTTGCAACCCACCCACCTGGAGGCCATCCGGCTGGTTGCACCCCTGGTAAAAAAAGAGAAAAATTCATTCCCACCCTTGTTTCTTTGATCCAGCCTCAACTGTCGCGTCCACCCCTGCCACGAGGGACAAAACCTTCCACCTGGTACAGGTAAGATGAACATGGGTTTACCGGCGCAATTCCGGTCCAGCCTGGAGTTTGATGCATTTCTAGTCGTCGAGGCGAGCTGGAAGGGGGGCCGCGGCAGTGAAGTGCCGGCTCTCGGTTTATCGGGGGACGCGCCTCAGGGAAGATTCAAAATTCCAACGCGACGTCGAGATCTGGTCAAGGTGCCCGTTTACGACGCCCCACATTTTCCGCTCCCGAACTGCACTGCAGGAACGTCTTTTTTTTTTTTTGGACGAGGGCTCGTTTGAAGTATTGATTGACGCTCCAACGCCGGGATCTCGCGTGCTGGTACGAAGGGTTTATTACTGAGTATGTACCTCGTAGTTTACAAAGCAACTGAGTTGACGCCATCTGCACAACGAAGTAATCTAACAACACAACGAAGCTTACACCCTGGTTGGGTGCTGCCTGTTTCATCAATTGATATTTCTCGGGAGGCAAGCCCATTCGGGCAGCCCCTTTCAATTGTCAAGTACCCTTGCCTTACAAAAATTCCAAAACCATGTAGGGCAGTCGATCCCAGTCAATGCACATACATTACTTCGTACCCCAGTGCTTAAATTGGTCAAGAGTGTCCATGGTTTTGGAGAGTACCTTCTGGATCGGTGAACCCGGTGAAGATCAACAATTCTGTGCTGTTTACTCACCGACATCAAGGTGGCCCACGAAGTACGAAGGAAGCGGCTCGCAATCGCAGAGACCCATTTTTTTGCCCATCCCAACAGCTTCAATGTTACCACCGTCATTGAAACAGTGGTCTAAACTTCCGATTGGTGACCTCAATGCCTTTTCAGGGGGAGTTCTTGAACAAAGAAGGAATCAAAAATAAACATGCCCCCGAATTTCCGTTGAGAGAAGCCTAGAAGGAGGGTCGAAAAGTACTTCCTGTATCAGCCTACAAGCCCATCAGGAAGGAAGGGGATGGTCTAAGATGTCAGTGACAAGTCACCAACACCAACAAGGCGAGCGGAAAGCGGCATCAATAGGGAAAAGGCCAAAGTGCAACTGCAACTGCAACAAGCAAGCCACAGGTCAACCTGCCATGCGACGTCCATGTGACGAGCCAACGGATCCTCCCGTCAAGCCTTCCCTTCCTGTCACACCGAACTTCAGTGGTGCAAACACAGATCAATAGTTTAGATGGCGACGCTCCATCAGATGTCATTTTAGCGGGAGACTGCACAAGCAACATCGAATGAACAATTCGATAACACCAAACACGTTTTGTCACTTTGATTCCGTTTTTACACCTACAAACAGCTTGGGCATTTTCGGCTGGTGTTCTTTTCTCTGCATGGAACGTTTCTAGAACAGGGGCAAATGTTCCAAACCGTTTCGCGCAATCATAGGGCAAGCTTCCTTCCAGCGCACGAAGGAAGAGTCACCTTGTACCCAGTGCGTCCATAAAACCACACACGGAATACATCAACCCTTGAAAGTGAAAGGGGGAAGAAGGGAAATCAAGCCGGGAGGCGTGAGCGGATCCATCACTCACATGAATCGGAACATGTTAAAGTACTGCCCCTTTTTGTTGGGCCAGACCACCTTCCTCGGTCAACCAGATGAGATCTTACAAATCTCTGTCCACTCAATGATTACTCACAGGAGAAACGAGGCTCATGAAAGAGGTTATGGGATATACTGCTTCGTACTCCGTATTACCCTTAGGCAACCGCCCAATATAAACTATGTCAATAATATCGCGGATCCCATTACCCAGCAACGCGTTAATAGTAGATGATCGATGAAATCTGCGTAGTAGTCCATCACCAGACGATGATGTTCATATGCGGATATTACAGTGGCTGGCCCGAGGTCAGGCTCCACCTTTTGGGTACGTGCACACGTGTCCAGCCTGCTTGTGAAGAGCTCTACGAAGTACGTTCCACGACTACACTGGTACACTGCAGGCGTTCCTGCGTTAGCTGAGAGAAAACGATGCCGGAGAGGGTTAGTCCGGTCCTCCAGGAATCTCCCCTGTGACTACACAAGTGCAATGCCAACATCGTTTCCAGCACCATCACTTCCTGGCCTTCGGCGATGGTCGTTTGCCCATTGTAGCCTAGCTTTCTCCACCAAGGACCGCAGAGCACGATGAAGCCCAAGACAAGGCCAACCGAAAGTAAGAAGTAAACTTTAGTATAGGGAAGGTCCTTTGCAAAGGCTCCCGTCAGTTGTCCACTCAATTCATTCATCGTCACCCAGGTGGCCGGGCCAGAGTGGCCGAACAGACAACCGGAAAAAATAAAAAAGGGTGAATTTGCCCATTAACCCCAGGCTTGGCAGGGGCATCGATTAGTGCTCCAATCAACACGCTCACCAACCAGGCGGCGCAAGAAGAAGCAAAGCCCACACGCCCCACAGCCAATGACGACTCGGCCCTACACCGTCCGCCGAGTCCAGTGTTCGTCCAGCGTTCGCATTCTACAAGAATCATGTGATGGCGGAACGAATAACCGTCAACCGTCTTCTCTATGATGTGGGCATCAATTGACAAAATACTCCGTATGCTGTTCAGAGCGGAACTGATTATTACCAGAGCCATCGTTGGGGACGAGATTCAACTCGATATCGTGATTCATCAGCCCGGCCCAGGCAACTAATCGGTCCATGCCTGCCCATGTCCACACCATACCATGTCTGGTGGAGCACCACCAAGGTCAGTGTACCTCGTTGGCTCCGAGTCGGCAGTACTTGGGCTCGTGCCTCGATCCCTATTTGGTGCTTCAGAGCGTCTCGCACAGCACCTCACGGAGTAGATTAAATTCGATGGATCCGCACATGATGGCAACGGTCAATGTAGATTAGATGGTCTCAGTGATGTCTGGCAATCAATGAGATGGCTCCGACAAAGGAACACTGGCACCACCAGTTTCCAGGAGATAATCTAGCTGGGCATGGTCTGTCCTTCGTCTTTCCCAGACTGTGCACGCTAACTTCGTTTGGAAGCCAGGTCAGTGCCAGTTAGAACACCCCCCTCGTCCCACATTCATTTCCTCGACCGGCCCAGACGGGTAGGTCCCGAGAGCCTGTGTCCACTCGACTTTCTTGCGCCCCAGAAAAGTGTGGATTTCCCCTATATCCTTTTTTCGACGCCCAGAACCAGGAACATAAATTTGAGGGATCTCGGTGCCAAATTGAACAGAGATAGCCAGCGAGGGTGCTAGAAAGTATGGGGCCACTCCGTGTAGATTAGAACTCAACGAAACAACTCCTCGGGCCTACGGCTCATCCTCACAAGACAGATCTTACGGCTGAGAAGTGCTCAGTCGATTCTAAAAGGTCATGCAGACAGGCCAGCCAATCCCAGCCTCGACTTATTAAGGTCAAGAGCCAGACAGAATATCCACAGTCGTGCTTAACTGGAGGTGGCTAGTGGCCCACTAGCCTCCGTAAGTCTCGCGATTACAATAGCATAAACTCAACTTTTACCAGTTCCAATGCTACGAGGTAGCATTTCAAGGAATGCGAATCCACCTATCCGATCCGTGTGGGCGGGAAATTAGGGGCCGAGGTTCCCCCCAGCAACCTCCCCGTTCCTAAAAAGGGAGAAGGAGTCTCGAAAGGGAAAACCCCGTGATTAACTCGTGGTCCTTTGCAGGGATGGCTGCCAATTCTTCACCTTCCAGAAGAACCCAGTGTGACTGGGCCACGCGAAGGATCAGGGGCTAAATTGAAATAACCCTCAAGCTCGTCCAATCCAACGCCCCACTCAGCTGGCGACAGACCCTTTGTCCTACAATCTTGAAGCATCGCCCTTGCCCCCATGGCAAAACGTGTTCGACAGGCCGGCGTGTAATGAACTCGCTCTGCCCAGTGCCAACCAAGCAGGGACGACACTCCCATCACGACGTTACGAAACGCACAATGAGAGGGCTAATACCAGGGGCAAGCTGTTTGGCTCGGTGAACCCGTGGTTTCTGGGGTTTTACTTGCAGGGGTGTACGATGTGAATTGACTCATAGGCTATGTACGCTCCTGGAGAACCTCTCCATGAGCTGGGACGCACATCCGAGCACGGGAATTTGATTGTTAGTGCAGCGGTATTCGTACGAAGTATTAATAGTCCAAACAGTCCAAGCACCCCGTACCTGCAGCAAACCTACGCATCCAGTCTGACATGGTGTCCATATACGAAGCATTAATGCTTCGTAAAAGATACGTGTGAGTGAAGAACAAAAGCGCTGCCTGGGCGCCGGAAGATGTCAAGCGAGCCGCATGGCACCGGGGATGGCTTCCGCCTTGCAGCTACGTTGCAGGAGTTCCACGCGCGTGCTGATCATTCCAAAGCAACAGCACGGGCTAATTTTAAAAGAAAAATTTTTCCTCTCTTGCTCCATTGGATGTTCCTTTGTTGCTGATCGGCTTCAGCCTCCCTTGCCAGGCGGGCAGAGTTTTAGGGCCAAGGAAGTTCGAGAAACGGAGAAATAGGGATTGGCTACCGATCCGTCTCACCTTGTTGGCCCAGCCTCCCGAACGCAAAGACCTCAAGATCCACTCTCTGACAACCTTGTGCCGCAGGGAGGATGGAAAAAATAATGAGGGAGCCACCTGTGACGGGTTGGTGATATGACTGTTCAACCTCATTGCATGGGAACGGGCAAACTTGTTTGATGGATATTGTTGATCTCTGGAAGATGGTGGGAACGAAGGGGCAAGACGGGACGAAAAAGAAATCACGGCAGGCGGGAAAAGAAGGACTGCCGGTATTAACTCTTGTCTCGGGAAGGAGTAGGATTCCAGATTTTGCCGACGCCCTGGATTTGGTGGTATGTTTGTGACACGGTCGACTGGACTGGGTAATGAACAGTTCTCCAGCATCTACTTTCTATAAGCTTAAGGAAGACCGATGACGAGCCTGGAGAGAAGCCCTTGATCCTGGAGTCCAGTACCATGACGAGTTGTGAGTGATATAGCTCGGCTCATCTTTGGCCGTATGCGAGCTCTGCGGAACCCAATAGACCAGCCGGATCTCGTCCCTCTGGATCGATACATGTCCCGTCCACATCCCGTCAACCAAAAGTCTCGCACATATTAATTATAATTGCGTCCTTGCTCGGCGAACGGATGATGAAGAAATGTTTTACGCGACCGGTGAGTGCGCGGACGTCCATAAAAATGGTACCTTGGTTCGGTGAGTTACGAGTAATATTACCAGAAAATTTGCCCTCATTGAGAAGCAAAGCCGGCATGAAGGGTGAAGCCCGACCCAGAACGGCAGTGTGAGAGCTGTCTCATTACCCAAAAGGGCACCAAATACGACCTCGATATGCGACCCGTTCCTCAGACTCTTGACGTTCGGTTGGGGCACTTTTCTCTTTCTGGAATTGCCGCTTGCTTGATTACGACCTGTGAGGTAGCGATGCTGTTTCCTGATCTCCAGAGATGCGACGGATAATACCCCGTAATTCCAAGGCAGAAGAGGTACCCCGGATCGTCCATGCGAGGTACATTCTCCCTCCCGTTGACTCTTTTTTTTTTTTTTTGTCCTGCCTTTTTTGCTTCCCGCGTATCCGTGGCTCCCGGCGTGTGGAGATCGTTACGCACCGTTCGTCATCGTCGGTCAGACGACTTGGGCAATTTGAACGATGTTGTTATGAGGGAATATATTCATCCATCTTGGATATATTGCGAGGCTTTTTTGGGAGCTGGAGAGAGAAAACAAATACCTGGTAATATACGCGATTTCTGGATAGGTAATTTGCATGATGTTTATTACTGAAGAACGAGAAAAGGATGAGAACCCAAGATCGCGGCTGCACTGGGCAAGTGGATTGGGAGCATTCCTTGAACACGTATTTTGAGAAGAACGGGCAAAAAATGACCGGGGGAACTGTGACAGCAATGCAGAGACTCGATTTGCGCATGCGGGCTTATACGCGCAGGTTTATCCCTTCGAAGTGAGAGAAGAAGTGCAGACATTCTTCATATTACCGTCGCTCGGCGTTCCTCGCCGCCCGATGACGAGGATCTATTCCTCGTATTCTAGGTTAGCTTCCGCGGGGCGCCGGAGGTCCTGGCATTTCTCGATTGGCGGAGCTGACGGTACCGTCTCTCATACATGTCGATATGCTCACACCCTCCGGCACTTTCGTACATGAGGCGCAGATGAAAATGAAGGGATATGTAAGGTACCATGCAGAGAGAACGCTGCGGACTGAATGCGCAGCAGGAAGGCCACGGTACTCTTAGCGCCGAGGAGCCTGGGCTCCGTCACGCCGCTGCCCAAGGCGGGTATAGATGGTTGTCAGTTGACCAGGACGCTTCACCAGCCAGCACTCGTGTTGATGTCCTACTTTTGTCGATCCATTCCAGAATATAGTCTTCGTGATTTGTATGTACCAGACGTCCAAGAGGCGCAGTATCTCCGTTAAGACCCTGGATATATTAGAGGTGTCGCTTCCACTCAGACACGAGACTAACACAGTTAACTATGGTTCCTTCCTGACCACATTTAAACTCCGTAAAAGCTGTTCTCCCTCCTGATCTAATCGTCCTCCGGCGATATATTGCCGCGTATAAGGCTCGGGATTCTAACCTCGGTACGAGAAAAATGCCATCAAGAACATCACAGAAGTTGAGAGGCAACTCTAGCCACTAGAACGGCTCGTCTACATACAGTTGGAGCTGTAGGGAATGGCGGCGTTTATATCAGTCCGAGCTCCGCCAAAGAGCTGATATGACGGACCCTTTGATGGGCATTTTTTGTTCTTTTTGGATGTGAAGCCAGTCCTCAGTGTTATCTGCTACGCTACTAGAGAACAGTTGTCTCCGTTGACAATCTCCGTTCTTCGTCCTTGAATTATTACGAGGATGTGGTTCAGCTTAATCCTCAACACAATCTGGTTTCCCAGTGGATGGGCGGAACCCTCCAAGAAGGAAAAAGAAAGGGCAGCTCGGTTAGAAGAAGCAGTGAAGGCATCACCTTCAATATCGGTCCCTTGCCATGCCAGGACAGAGAGTCTTCTGAAACAGATTCGGCCTTGAAGGACCGGCAAGTCTGTTGAGGAGCGTAAACACACTGAACCGGAGATGTCCTCCTTGTACCATTTAACTCGTTGTAATCCCGCAAATATAAACCCTGAAATCCCAAGAATATAAGCCGAGGAAAGTGAGCAGCCGGGTTCACTCACTATATTGTACATGAATAGATCACAGGCGTCTCGAGAACCTTCACATTTGACGTCGATAATGAGGGCCAACGACCATCTAGATTCCCGTCTCAATCTTCCATTCCACTGCCTGATGCCTTCCAAAGGTATTTACATAGTTATCTCTGATTCCAAGGCTGATATATTCTCTTCTGGGCCAGAACAAGGAGTGATCAATATCCTGTCTTGGTGTCCAGCACTCTGGAGGGTCTGGGTGAGAAGTATGAGATCAGCCAGCCATCGCCTGGAATGACAAGAAGTTTACAAATGCAAAACCACTCCTAACTCTTTGAATGGACTTGATCTATCAAATATATTGTATTGTAATAATATCCGAGAGCCCGGCACGGCCAATATCAAGAAGACTCCCCAGGAGTTGGATTTCCTCATGTCAGCAAAGGCGCTTTCAGTATAGATTGGCGATCCTGAAGCAAGGGGGACTAGACATCTGTTGCAAAACTTAAAGAATGCCATTGCCTCTTATTTAAGCACACTTCTCTAGAAGTTTGAGGTTATTACTCGGGAGGCGTTGAATCTGATCACCATGAAGGACGCTGAACTTGGATCACTTACACGCAGACTGTGTGGATAACACCACATAATACTGTGGATACGACGGTGTCAGGCTGGGGCAGTTGGATGACTAAGTGACTTCAGGACGTTGAGCTGCTGGCCATGATCCCGCTGGGCGGGGTGCTAGCAGTCCCAAGCAGCCTCGAGCACCTGCCACACCGAACCCCGCCACGAAACAACCCCAAGCTGTCATCCTGCATCCGCCTGCTCGATTTCCACGAGACACAACAGAGACAAAGCAACTCCGAAGGGAACGTACTCACTTCGACCCAACCGAGCTCTCTCCTTGACCGACGACACCGCGCCCATCCTACCTTGCTAACGGAAAGCTCCAAACACCGCCATGTCCATCATCCAGCAGCACTCCGAGGCGACGCTCGGCGACGCATGGCGCACAATCAATATCGATGCCCTAGAAGAGGACTCGCCCCTCAACTTCGATACTTCCACATTATCTCCCCCGCAGCCCGAAATCTCCGAAGGTGATGTTCGGGGGCTGGCCCAGCAGGTTAGGCAGTTACTTAGGGGTGGTGATGCGGAGGGTGCGCTTAGGGGATGTTTGGAGTTTCCGGTCTATAATGGCAGCGACGCCGCAAAGGTAGGTTGTCGGTGTCTTGGTTCTATCCGCAATGGGGAGCCTGGGGTGAAGGCTTGAGCTGACTTGACTTTGTTATTGTCAATAGGATGCGCATCTGCAGACCATCACCGAGGTACTCCAGTCGATCAAGGCGAGCGAAATGACCCCACTACTTAACCGCATCTACGGATCTGAGGGAGGAAGCGAGCTCCTGGATGTCCTTGTGAAATACCTGTATGGAAAAATCACACAAATTCTCACTGTTCCTTTCGAACTTCGCTAACGTTGGCGTGTCAACAGATACAAGGGCATGGCTGCCGGATCTGCGGGCCCCGGGCCTAGGAGTCCTACCCGCATAATTCCCCAGGCCACTGGCGGTTTCAGCCAAGTAGGGTCGAGACCCGGCGCCGCGAACGAATCCGTTACTGCTGCGATGAGCGTTCTTCTTAGCTGGCATGAGAAGGCTGTCGAGGTTGCTGGACTGGGGTCGATTGTGCGGTGTATGACTGATTTTAGGAGAGTTTAGACGGGAAGTGGGATTGGTGCGTTTTTTTTTTTTTGAGCATACAATGGACGGGGATGGAAAAATGCGGGTTAGCAGAGACTTAGCCAGGCGTTTTCAATTGATTTCGTAGTACATGTTCAAGTGCTGTCCCAAGGCTGTCGTGTTTGATGAATTTGTTCATGTGCTTTTTATAGCTGGTATTGTTACATGCAGGCTATGCCCGTGCCGTGGTTTGTAGAGACATGCAAACCACGCGGCTTTATACAAGGAGGTATGTTCATCAAATCCCCCGCCCTGGCTTATTTTTGTTCCAAGATATCCTTGAGATTGAGCTGGCCACTGCCCCTTGCCAATGGCTTCGCTTGATTTTCGCCTTCACGCCATCCAATCATATATATAATCCTAAACGTGGCCGGGAGACTGCCGTCCTCGTTTCCGTGAAGCTCACGGTAGATAGCTTCACCCGCAAGGAGAACATCTCTCCCAATGGGGCCCATCTCCCGACCCAGGATAGCGTTACCCTCGCCCATGGCCTGCAGATCCTGCATCAAAGCAAACATGTTGGGGTAATCGACAATGATGTCATCGACGTCAACAGTCAACATCTTGAAGCCGGCCTTTTGAAGTAGGCCGCCCACATCTCTGACATCGGCTAGAGGGGATACGTGCGGGGAGATGCCACCGAGCCTCTCCTGCTCCGCGAGCTGAAGCGACGTGCGAAGTTCGAATAACGTGTCGCCGCCGAGCATTGCGCCCATGAAGGCGCAATCTTTCTTCAAAATGTTGTTGATCTGCGAGAGAACCCCGGGCAGATCATTGATCCAGTGCATGCTGAGCGAGCTCAGCACGAGGTCAAACGTCTCCGAATCATACGGGAGGCTCTCTTCATCGTCGAGAACTTGGCGCGTAATGTTCAATTCCTTGTTGAAGGGTAAGTCGGCGTCACGGTAGAGCATTTTCTCGGACGAATCCGCGGCGATTAACTCTGTTACTCTTTTCGCGATGGGGTCGGAGATGGGATTGTCCGGGTCGGGGTCAGGATTCTCCCTCGTGAGGGCCCGGGCGATATTACAGGAATTGGCGCCTAGATCAAGGACCTTGGGGAATTCCCGTTTGATATCCTGTGTAGAAGCTATCATTAGGATTTTTTATGACCCCAGGTGCGAGGCGAGGCCAATGCCAGAATCAGACGTACCAGCAGCCTTTCGCATAGCCTAATGGCGACCTCATCCTTGAGGTAATCTGCTACCCGACTATTTTCCACGTCCGACGCAGCGCGCTCCTTCTGAAGCCATTTCGTCCGCCGATTGAAGACTTGGAACCTCGGCGCTCCAGGTGCTTGTGTCGCAAAGGCCCGCGGGCAGACAACGGTACCCGGCCGTAATCTGGTCACCGGGCGGAAGAGTCGCAGGGTTTGGCTCATGGTGGGCAGGGAGTTGGATTTCAGTGCCACCACATCTGCGTGTGGGTAGGCAGGCTACCTCGAAGTTGCACCTTTGATCTCTGGGAGGGCGGGCGAGTGACGAGGACTTAATTCATAATTGATCTCGAGGTTCAATCTTTCTTGGCCGGGTTATTTTTGGGTGATTGGAGCTCTTATCGATAAGAAACTCGGAGGTACGAAGCAGGAATTGATTAACGTTTAATATGGAGTAAACGGGGCGGAAACAGGGGGCAACTTGCATAACTGTAGACGCACGGTCCTGCAATTCGAAATGTCAAGCACGATTGAAGTCTGGATGAAGTGGGCGGGCTACTTCCTTCATAGGGGTCTCTCCACTTCTTCGGTCACGTTTTCTGGGAACTAGACTCCGACTCCAGACAGACCTACTCGACTTGGATTAGGCGGTCTTCTTTCTTACGAGCTTTCCAAGCACAGATTGATGTGGTAGAGAAGTCCACGGGCGCTCGTGTGCTGCTTAACCTTGTATATATTGCTATCCCCGGGCTGCATTGCAGGGTGTATCAACCCCCCCCTTTGTCGCTGATCACTCGACCCGACGACATCAGCAACGGTAGCTGGAATCGAGACCCGACATCCCCACACGACGAATCTCTCTCTCGATCGATCGACAGAAGAACCTCGCCCCCTCAAGGCGCATACTAGAGGAAGAGTTCTCAATACGTTTGTGCCGGCGTATTTCGCGACATATTCCAAGCGAATTGGACTGCTTTTCTCTATCCCTTGAGGGAATAGTGGTATGCCGATCGAGGAGCCCTCTTGGGTTGAATTACATCAAGCTTTACCGTGACCCCCTATTTCCCGACAGTCCCGACATCGCATATTCGCAAGACACGACACCCGCGACCTTCCTTCGACTTGAAGCGACCGATACTCCACTCGACGCTATAATCATTGCTTTTGAGCGACCCTGCCTCCATTGATCCCCCACGAATTATTTCCATCCCAACGTCAGACGCTCATGGACTGTTAGTTCGTGCTGGAAAGGCGTGCGTATAAGTGGCGGTCCATCTGGTCTCGGGATTCTAGAGAGCTGGGGTATCGTAGGCAGATAGGCCCACTCTGCGTGGTAGATTTTAATCCCACGAAGGGGAAGTTCGAGCTCAACAGCGAACGCGATCCGACGTTCCCATCATCAACCTAGCAACCGTACACCATGTCTAGCTCGGGGGGCAGTTTTCTCGGCCGTTCGGCCAACAGCAACTCCAACATGCGCGGCCTTGTGCAGTTCATCGCCGACCTGAGGAACGCTAGGGCCCGCGAGTTGGAGGAGAAGAGAATCAATAAAGAGCTGGCCAATATTCGGTGAGCACCGTCTTTGGTGGATTGTGGTGCGAGTCGCCGGAAGTTGCTCTCTGCTAACTACGTGGTGTTTGTGTAGTCAAAAATTCAAAGGTCTGTCGGCCTACTTTCTGCTATGTTTGGTACATGGGACTCTCCGAGTGGTCGCTGACATGAATGCGTTGCCTTGTAGATGGGAATTTGAGCGGGTACCATAAAAAGAAATACGTGTGCAAGGTGCGTATTTTCCGTCCGCCGTCAATGTTGCTCCATACCCATCTACATGCTGCTGACTCCTAGGCAGCTCCTGTACATATATATCCTCGGCTGGAACGTCGACTTTGGGCATCTAGAAGCCGTGAATCTTATTTCGGCCAACAAATACTCCGAAAAGCAGATTGGCTACCTTGCCATGACGCTGTTCCTCCATGAGAAGCATGAGCTCCTGCACCTGGTCTTCAACAGCATAAGAAAGGATCTTCTCGACAACAATGAGCTATTCAACTGCCTTGCTCTCCATGCCATTGCCAACGTAGGAGGCCGGGAGATGGGCGAGGCCCTAAGCGGAGAAGTTCACAGGCTCTTGATTTCACCGTAAGTAACAAGAGGTCCTAACTTAGCTCGTAGCAGCGACTTGATTCAAGTTGCCGAGAGGCTAACCTTCAAACTAGTGCCTCGAAATCGTTTGTGAAAAAGAAGGCCGCTCTTACGCTCCTACGGCTCTACCGCAAACATCCTGATATCGTTCAGCCGCAATGGGCGGAACGTATTATATCACTGATGGATGATCCGGACATCGGTGTTGCGCTCTCTATCACATCGCTCGTCATGACGTTAGCCCAGGATAATCTGGACCATTACAAGGGAGCGTACGCTAAGGCTGCAGCAAGGCTGAAGCGCGTTGTTGTAGATGGAGAGTATACTCAAGACTACCTCTACTACAAGGTCCCGTGCCCTTGGCTTCAGATCAAGCTTCTCCGTTTGCTTCAATACTTCCCTCCATCCGGTGTGTACTCTCTTATTATTCCAACCTATCCGGCAAATGGTGAAGCGGCTGCTAACATTGGAGCCTACAGAGGACACTCACACACGTAACATGATTCGGGACTCCCTTCAAAAGGTTCTTGATGTCGCCATGGAGCCGACTAAGAACGTACAACAGAACAACGCACAAAACGCCGTCTTATTTGAGGCTATTAACCTCATCATCCACCTCGACACAGAAGAAACGCTAATGAAGCAGATTTCATCTCGTCTCGGAAAGTTCATCCAGTCGCGCGAGACTAACATCCGATACCTCGGGTTGGAAGCTATGACCCATCTAGCAGCGCGGGCGGAGAACTTGGATCCTATCAAGCAGCACCAAGAAATCATCCTCGGCTCTCTGAAGGACAGGGACATCAGCGTCCGGAGAAAGGGACTCGACCTCTTGTACAGCATGTGCGACTTCACCAACGCGAGGGTTATCGTGGGCGAGCTTCTCCAATATCTCCAGAATGCCGACTTCGCCATTCGGGAAGAGATGGTGCTCAAGATTGCGATTCTGACGGAGAAATACGCCACGGATATCAAGTGGTACGTGGACATCTCGTTGAGGCTGATCGCTATGGCTGGCGATCACGTTAGCGATGAGGTTTGGCAACGAGTCATCCAAATCGTGACGAACAACGAGGAGCTCCAAGTCTACGCCGCGCAGCATTCGCTCCAGTATGTCAAGCAGGACCACTGCCATGAGACCCTGGTCAAGATTGGCTCTTATATCCTCGGCGAGTTTGGCCACCTTATAGCAGACCAGCCTAGATGCAGCCCGATCGAGCAGCTTCTTGCTTTGCAGGGAAAGCTCGGCGCGTGCACTTCCAGCACGAGGGTAATGATTCTCTCTTGCTTCATCAAATTCGTCAACCTGTTCCCCGAAATCAAGCCTCAACTCGTCAACATCTTCCAAATCTACAGCCACGCGATCGATGCCGAGCTTCAGCAGAGAGCTTGCGAATACTTGGCTCTGGCGCACATGCCGACCGACGACCTCCTGAGAACAGTGTGCGATGAGATGCCGCCGTTCCCCGAAAGGCAGTCCGCCCTGCTCTCGCGTCTTCACCAGAAGCATGCCAATACTAGCGACAGGAGAACTTGGATTGTTGGTGGCAAGTCGGCCAACACTGACGCTGCCGAGGTTGGCATGGTTAACAGTGGCGGCTTGAAGCGGAGCTTTAGCTCGGCGGCGACGGTTAAAGCCAATGGCGGAGCAAATGGCGGAGGTGCCAACGGACATGGAATAGGAGGTGGGGCAAGTGACCTCGCCGGTCTTGACATGTCCAACATCGGGTCGGCTGAACCTAAGATGCTCAAGGCGCCCAATCTGGCCAGCGCGGCTCACTTGTCACCAGGGTGGGAGCCTGGCTATAACAGGCTGCTGGTCCGGTCCGACGGTGTCTTGTTTGAGGACGGCCAGATCCAGGTTGGCGTGCGGTCAGAGTACCGTGGCGAAATGGCTTGTCTCATCCTGTACTTCAGGAATAGGACACCGACGTTCATGGGCTCGTTCACGACGACGCTGGACCTCGACGAGAGTGAGAAGAGGAATCTCACATGGGATATAAAAGGCCTTCCCGAGAGCAACATTTCCCAGGGCGCGCAGTCGCAGCAGGTCATCATGTTCGAGGCCAAGAACGTGTTCGAGAAAAGTCCTACGATCCGAATTAGCTACCTAGCCGGTGCGCTGCAGGCGCTCACCTTGAAGCTACCCGTGGCCATCCACAAGTTCATGGACCCTGCCGACCTCTCGGCCGAGGACTTCTTCAAGCGATGGAAGCAGATTGGCGGGGCGCCTCGTGAGGCGCAGCAGATCTTCGGCCTTTCGCACAGCAGGGATGGAGACCGCGAGCTCACGGAGGGATTCTTGAGGAGGATCATTGAGGGGTTCCGGTGGAGGATCCTGGAGGGCGTTGATCCTAACTCGAAGAACTTTGTGGGGGCTAGTGTGCTGCATACTTCGCAGGGCGGCAAGTTTGGTTGCTTAATGAGATTGGAGCCGAATTACGGTACTCAGGTGAGTGACTTTCTCCCCCCTCCTTCTCTCTCTCCGATACGAATTGCGGGTTTTACGAATGGCAAACTAACACGGGAAATCCTACTTAGATGGTGCGTCTGACTATTAGGGCCACTGATGATATCGTTCCCGGCATACTACTCAAGTTGATGGAGGAAAGGATGGCCGCCGGCCACTCGAACCAGCCGGAGATGAGAGGGCCCCAGGTTCCTACCCGAACCGAGATATCCGATGCATTTAAGAACGTCATGGTAACATAAGTTGGTTGTTTGGATGGTGGATGGAAGGGGAGAAGGTGGTATTCAATTGTATACATCATTGGACGAGTCTTTCTTTCTTTTTTCTTGCATTTCTATGGGATTGACTCTGGCAAAAAATGTATGTATTCTCTTAATTATTGCGGCATGCCAGTCAGAACAAGATATGTTAATACATTTATGTAAGTATAAGTATCGATGGAAGGAGTTCTTGAGAAGCGCACGGTGATGGTGCTAAGCTGGGGGAATCCGCGCAGGAGCATTATGACACTTTGAATGTTCAGATCTTGACTTCCTAAACTTGTTCCAGAACATCGTCCGTCTTCGTCCGGTTTACCCCCCTCGTGTGACATGTTCGGGGTGATGGGAAGCTAGGAAGGTGAAGAACCACCCTTGCCCTAGTTGCTGTTGCCTCTCGAGACGATCTCACTTGCCTTATGCTCGGAGGTCATGCACGGGTTGGACGGATTGAAGCTTCCGTCCATCTTCTAAGTCTCTACCCGAGGCTTGGGCCGGATTCTTAAAACATGTTTGGCCAGGCTACGCAACAACTCTCTCTTCTATGCATCATTTCGACACAAACCGACCCCATATGAACCTCAGAAAGAATCCACCTATCACCACGATAAGCATGTCCATCAAGGAAAATGACAACCGCAATGCCTCCGGGCAATCGAGTACCTGTCAGTCCAAGGTTGACTGGGGGAGGGTACTAGATGTAATGGATACCTCGTGTAAGTTCTCTTTTCATTTATCTATACTACTACACACTTCAGTACGACATGTCTTTCGAGGATCACACATCCCACGGCGTATTTCTTCATGCTGACTGGGTGCAAAGGTCACGTCATAGGAACTGTATCGTTCATAATTGTCGCGTATTTCCGATGGCACCTTTTTGTCTGCAAAGTCCGCTGCCTC
Organism: Scedosporium dehoogii; assembly: GCA_002812735.1. NCBI lineage: Eukaryota > Fungi > Ascomycota > Sordariomycetes > Microascales > Microascaceae > Scedosporium > Scedosporium dehoogii. Next base: position 21,337 of record PGIR01000133.1, read on the forward strand.
TTGAAAGGAGAGACCTCTGGGCTCTGGGAAATAGACGATGTGCCCATGGTTGTTTTTTTAACCATTCATCTGCCAATCATCCTATTCCGCCTCTGGAGCGCACTTTCGAGGCAATAAAGGGAAAGGATCGGGAGTGCCGCTGGGCGGTGTGTTTTTCGGTGAAGGCGGGATAGAAGTGAAGGGGAGGGGGTTATGTTTATCCTTCATGAAGGTTGAGATGAGCTTTGAAGAGGAGAAAAGAAAGCGACGGTGATCAATGTACGTATTTTAGGACAACCGCGAAACTTCTATTTTATGGCCAGTTTCACTCCTTAATCTTCGCATCCGCCTTGGCTGGCCTCTCCCCGAATATCGTGCTCCCCACACGCACCTCCCCGCTCCCCAAAGCAATAGCTCCCTCAAAGTCATCACTCATACCCATACTCAACTCCAAGCTCTCCTTCTCAAGGCCCAACTTCTCCGCCACGAGATCCCTCTGCTCTCTCAGCGCCACGAAATCCTCATTCTCATTCTCCGGCGTCGTCGCCTTGCTCCGCGCAATGGCGCCGATGGTCATGAGCCCGAGGAGGCGCAGATTAGGACACGCTTCGGCGACGGCGCGGCAGAGAGCCACCGTCTCTTCGCCGGGGGTACAGCCGGACTTGGTTTCTTCGCCTGATGTGTTGACTTGGACGTGGATGTTGAGCGGAGGGGTGGTGGGGTCGGCGGCGATGAGGTCGCCTCGGGCTTTGTCGAGGAGTTGGGCCTTTTTGAGAGTGTCTACGCTGGAGACGCAGAAGAGGTTGGGGATGCGTGCGAGGGGTCTACAGTGGCCTTTTTACACGGGAAAGAAAAAGAAGAAAGAAAGGAAACATTTAACCGTGATGTTCTACTATGTATGGTATTTTTGGAGAGAGATAAGGGGACTTACCGGATTGGAGACCACCGATGAAGTGCCACTGGATGGTTTTTGGTAGGATCTCAGCCTTTTGGCGGAGTTCTTGCTGGTAGTTTTCGCCGAAGTGAATATGTGAGACTGGGGGTTGGTGAAGGGCGAGGATGTCGTTGGCGGGCTTTAGCTTTGAGACTGCTACGAGGCGGACCTGGTGAGAACGATGTGAGTACTCGGATGGCCAGCCATGCCAATGGGCTAACGGTAGTCCGTAGTCCCCTGCTTGAGGGAATGGAACCAGATGGACTTGAGAGAGAAGGGCGGGACTCATACATTCCTGCCCTTGGAGACGGCGGCGATCCTTTCGCTCACGCTCTGGAGCTGGGAAACCAGCGTCTTTGCCCGGGCCGCATCAATTTTCATTTCCGAGCCTGCTTCAGACATGACTAGTTCAGTCTAGCAAGGTTTGTTTCTCGTACACCAACAGGCGTAAGCGTCGAAGGGGGTGTAAGTGAGGTAGATATTCAGTGAGATACCCTCAGAAAAAGAGATCCAGAGTTGAGGTACTTGATGTGGGGAGAGGTTAGATCCAGATCTCCGTGGTATATTCTTCGCATGGGAACACGACTTACAATTCGAAAAGTGTTTTAGAACCTGGGAGAGCCGGATATTATATCATTGATTCTCTTCTGAAAATTTTACGTTATACTCGCAAGACTCGAGCAACTTCGACTCATCTTGGCTTGGTCTTGGTCTTGGGAGCTGGTGGCGGAGAGGGAGGATGACCCCGCATTAAATGCTAAACCGTATATATACATAGAATTTATAGAACGCCAAGTTCTTAAATATTCCTCTAACGAGATCAAGCATGTGTTGCTGTCGAGATCAGGTTGAAGCTGCAAAGTCTCGGCGAAGAATAGGGGAAAAAAGTAATAAATGGTCTTCCCTCTCTAGCCAGATCAGGGCGTATTCCACTCTCGACGAAGCTCGTACCCGCTGTGTGAGCTAGTTGGTCGAGTTCCATATGACTGTGTTTCACTTCAATTGATCGGTACTCCGACACTCACGTTTCCTCTTCCTTGTTGTGAATCCAGGGGGACAGGCACCCACACGCCGAATGCGAAATCGAAGACTTCCCTCCTCCAACTCTCGTTAACATCCCCCCGAAAAGTTAAGGATCTACTGCCGACAATGCCACGGATCCTCGGCCTCTTCGGCCGCCCAATCCCGCGCCTCGCGAACCGCCGGCTCCTCCGCCTAGTCGGCGGTCTCCTCTTCAGCGTCGCCGTCATCCTCCTCTTCACCCTCGCCGGCAACATCCCCGCGGGACCGAGCCTCTCCCAATACACCTCGCACAAATTCCCCAAATTCAAGGACCTCAAGAACCCGCTGTCGAATAGCGTGTTCAACCCTTTCCGCCAGCCGCCGCACGCGCCGCCGAGGCAGAAGAACGATACGTTTGAGGAGTCGTCGTGGTGGGCTGATTGGAAGTGGCTCGTTCCCTTCTCGTCGTCTCTGACGCTTGACGAGGATAGGTCTTTGCTGCCGCCCTTGGCTGAGAGGCCTGCTATTTATTGCTACTATGATGTCGATGCGAAGAAGGACTCGGCGACCAAGGACGCAGAGAGCGAGCTGTTGCTGATGTGGAGGATGGCGTGGTGGGCGAAGGGTTTCAAGCCCATTATCTTGACCGCCGCTGAGGCTATGAACAACCCGTTTTACGAAACGCTACACCGCATCGAGCTCGACGCGGCCATGAAGAACGAGGTCATGAGGTGGTTTGCCTGGGAAAACATGGGAGGAGGCTTGATATCAGAATATACCCTCGTGCCGATGGGCGCCTACCATGACCCGTTGATTACATATCTTCGTCGCGGCGAGTATCCGTCTCTCACGATGTGGGCTAAGCTTGACAATGCGCTATTCGCTGGCTCAAGGGAACAAGTGACCGAATTCGTCAAGACCTTCATGGAAAGCGACGCAGCTATGCTCAAGGGTGCTAAGGAGCTGGTTTTGGCAGCTCCTCAAGGCTCCATCACCGTCGATACCGAGCCGCGATCCATCGCCTCCTATTCTACCAGCGTCCTCGAGAAGACATACCCGAAACTCGCCGAAGTCTTAAAGAACGAACCCGTCAAGGGCCTCCAAGGGCTCAAGAAGCTCATCAACGCCCACTCCCACGTCATGTGGCAGAACGTCTTCTCCGATGGCATCGCCGTGCTGAAACCCATCCCCAGACACACGACGCTCGCCGTCGAGGATGCGTGGGAGCTCGCCCATCTCCTCGCCGCCTGTCCCGACACGCCCGTCCCCGAGTCCTGCCCGCCAACTTACCCCGACTGTACTCCATGCAAGGGCGAGAGGAATGCCAAGGTCACCACCCCCGAACGCTACAACAACGCCTCCACAATTTTCACCATCGGCACCGTGCCGCACCCGTACACCCTCGCCACGCTCGATAACCTCAGGGAGGACATCGACGTCGATTGGATCCGCCGCGACATGATGCGCGACCCGTGGCTCACCGAAGCAACCCTCGACCTCCTGCCCAAGGACTTCGGCGCCGGATCGCGCATCATGCGTCTCAAGGAAGCCATCGCGGGTCCCGAATACACGGGCCACTCCCTCTGGCTCACGGCCGAGAAGAAACCGCCCGCCGATCTCGAGTGGCACTTCGGCTTCATGCTCCCCGACAACAAGGACATTCCACCTGCGCCTAGTACCGACAATGCGTCCGGCGACGACGGTGAACCCGTTGCCGCGTCCTCGGCCGAGAGGGAGCGCGAGCGGGATTTGCTCATGAAGGCTATGGCTGTGGGCGTAAGCTCGGCCAAGGAGAAGATGCGCGTGCGGGATGCTATCGAGGCGTGGAATTTGGGTGATACGGAGGCGTGGAAGTTTGCGAGGGCGTTTTTGGCGAGGCAGGCTGTTGAGAGGTTGGCGTGGGAGAAGGAGGAAGCCAAGTATGGGCAGGGTGCTGGATCGGAGGGTGGTAGGCATACGTTTGATCGGTGGATTGATAAATTGGAAGATCACCTTGATAGGGTACGGCTTTAGAAGGAGATGGGGAGGAAAACACGCTTGTCTTTTTTTTCTTCTTCTCCCGAATGACGGCGGGACGAAAATGGTGTTCCTTGTACGAGAGCGAGTGTGTATATTCGGACGAAACGGATTATTTTCTTTTTGGGTTTCCAGATTGGCGGAATATAACTGAGAGGGAATGGGTTGGAGATGTATAATCTAGCCGGAAAGGAAGACATGGAGCTGGGGCGTTCAGAGCAGCTTTCTCTTTCCTTTTACTTTTTCTCTATTTGGGTTTCTTCTCGTCTACAGCGCCAATTCATTGATGGCTTGAAATCTGTGTGCCTTATGTCGCTTACGCTTGAGGTCTTTTATATCACGATGTTCGGGATCTTGGAAGGGAAAAAAAAAAAAAAAAAAAAAAGGGAAGTTTTGGTGAGCGGGATGTTCTTTTCCTACTTGTGGACTAAACTAACTCAGCTCCTTGTCGCCCAGTCGGATGTTGAATCAACTGGGACGGATCAAGGGCTATCCGGGCTATAAAGCATTGCATGCGTCTTTCTTTTCGTTTTTTTTTTTTTTTTTTTTTTTTTTTTTTTTTTTTTTTTCCTTTTCAATCTGTTTAGACGACAGCACCGGATTTCAAAAACATATAAAGGGGGGAAAGGGGGGTTAAAACTTCCAACTCCCACTCCTTTACACAATAGGCGTATCTCCACCCATCTCCCCGGACAATTCTCGTGACGTCACTCCCCGTCTCTGGACCCCAGCCTTGCTGTTGGGTTCGCCGTTGGCGACATCATTCCCGTTGGTTGCCTCGCCGGAAGAAAGGACAGCGACTCCGTAGGAGGAGGAGCCGGTGCGAGACTCGAGGTATGTGGCGAGGGCGGTCTTGGCGGCCTCGACGACCTGCTCGGCGTGCTTGAGCGCGTCTCTCAGCGCGTCGGCCGTCTGGTCAACGACCCCGTTCTCAGGGGCGGCGGTGCCGTTCTTCTTGACGACGCCGTTGCTGTCGGTCTTGCCGTTGCTGTCGGTCTTGCCGTTGGTGACGGAGGTGGCACCGTTGGTGGTCTGAGCGGATGAGGGCGAAGGAGAAGAGGCGGCGGCGGAGGCGGCGTCGCGCTCCTCGAGGAGTTCGCGGATGTGCGCGTTGAGCCAGATGCCCTTGAGCTGCTCGGGGGTCATGTCACGAGCGCCCGAGATGCGGCCGCGGCAGGTGGGTTGACCGCATAGGCAGTCGAAGGGTTGGGCCATGAACCATTCTGTGGAAGGATAGAAGAACTGTTCCCGTGGGCGCGGGATGACCGTATTCCCGACCGTGCATTAATAAGGACTCCTTGGAGAAATGGGGGAGCACATTGGACACAATTGGGGGTGGGGGAGGGGAGGGAGGGAGGGGGGGGAAGATGTTGGTGTACGGGCAGGAGGATGTTATCCTGAAGGATTTCAAGGAGGGCGAGGTGATGGGGTGGAACACACGGAAAGCTCGTCGCCTGGCTCCAGGCCTCTGGGTCCGACGATGACGTTGAAGCTCGAGGTATCGAACATCTACACGAGGGTCAAGTTAGTGACGTAGTTGGATGAGAGTGATGACGAGCTACAACTCTTGTTTTCCGCATTGTCCACATAAAGAAGCAAAGCAGATCAATATCACATTTCCAGGAGCTCACATGGCTCACATGGGCTCAGTTACAAGGGTGGGAGAAGAGGGTGTGGAGAGTGCGACACAAGCCAGGGTAGCTAGCTCAATAACACCACCATAGCATCGAATGAGACGAAAACGAATTCCCAATCCGGGAAATGGGAGGGTAAGACGTGCGTGGTTGGGTGGGTGTGGGAAGTGGGAGGAAAAGGGAAAAAAAAAAGAGACGACATCATGCGTAAGGCTGCCTTGCTTATCTGCAGGCGCGCAGGATCCAAGCACACCGAGGACGGAGGCAGAGTACCAAGAAAAGAAGCAACTGACCAGCGAGGGTTCGCACGAGTGGTTAATGTAGAGGAGATCACTGTTCAAGTTCAAGTGCCTGTCCTTGCCCATCTGTACCGTGGCGTACGTCACATTCTCAGAGACGGTGCACGGAGGGAAGGACAGCTTCGCAAATGTAGCGAAGGGAGGCAGCGAGATTTTCGAAATGCTCTTCGAGGTGAAGGCAGCTTCGTTGACAATGACCTCTAGCCGATCAGGGTGGGACGGCTGGACCCAATGAGGTGTAAGAGGGGCCATCTTTGCTACTTTTTCGAGCGTATGGCCCAAGGATTTCGGAGGAGGAGGACTAGGATTAACTGAGTCGAGAGGGAAGAGGGGGGATGGAGAAAGGGTTGCAATGATACAGGGCTGAACACAATCGAGGAAAAGCAAACAACTTGGGGAATGGTGAGAGATTCAAGAGAAAGAGGAAAAGGAACAAGAGTGCGGGATCGCGGTAAAATAAAAAAATAATCGACTAGCTTCTTGCAGGTAAAATCTCTGGCGAGCCCCAGGTCAGTCAGAATCAAATGCTAATGCTAATGCTGCAGCTCCACGTTTGTTGGAGACCTCTTCGTGTTTCTCCTCATCAAGGCCGGTGTTCGCCTCGGGAAACCCCACGCGTCAATTAAGAGCCCCGAGAGAGCCAACGAGCGTTGAGCGTAGCGCAGCTCCAACTCTTTTTCGTCTGCTCGTGCTCGCTAACGGGAAAGCCCCTCCCGAGGTAACCCAGAATTGCAGCTTCTGATGCATGTCAGTGTGGTCCCTTCCTTTTCCCCAGAGCACCTTAGAATCGCCTGTTTCTCATCTACTAGTGACGTAGCCCATCTTAGACTCTTAGCTGGCATTGGAAAGAGAGTCAAACCTGTCAAGCGTTATGCGGCGCAACGCGGGGTGGACTGCAATCCCACGCCATTCCATCCTCGGCTCTTTCGTCGACTGGTCCCACCGGCCTGGGGTGGAACAAAAGCCTCCTGTTAGTGCGTCACGAACGAACTCCGCGACAAGCTTGTGAATGGCCCATAAAGTCGTGCTTTCTCATGGTTCGTGGTTCGCATGCGAAACATAACACTAAGGCACGACAGAGTCTGAGCTTTGCGTCTGGTCCCCTGAAAAGTACGTAAAACCTCGGGGAAATGGCTTTAATCTGGCGAATCAGGCCGCTCCCGTAGAAGCGCAGTAATCGGCGGGGTGCGGAGCAGCGTAGTTCCAGACCCCTCTCGCCACCGGGCGTCGCGCCTGTTTTCTCCGGGCCTCCCCGGAGAACCTATTCCTGCAAGGCGGCGGTGTAAGCGGAGCTACGTGTTGGCCAGGCTGGCAAACTCGGGGCTGCCTGAATGTTTCTTTTTTCTGCTAGATGTTGGCCAGCGCTGCTCTGTACCATGCACATCATTGCCCTGGGGTAGCTCCAGCCACCATGCCGCTACCAGGGTGATCGGCTCCCATTACATGCACGTCCTCCCCGGATCAAACGTAATTCATGCAGACTCCATCCCTCCTCTGCGCGGGGTGAAAGGGTAAGCGAGAGATATTTATAGGTGCAAAGAAGCCGATAATTCCGGGGAAATTTCGCTAGCTATTATTCGGCTTCTGGTAATTCAGATCGTATTGGTTGGTCAACTTCATTCGTTCGTGGAAGGTGCCCGAGGTAAGTAGGCTGTAGAATTAGCCCTTTCAAAAAGCCTGCTTAAGACGCTCGTCGAGTGCGACAGCAACCTCCTTTGGGAGACACCTTCGATCTACCCTTTTTGGCAATCTGAGCGGGCATGAAAACTTCAAACAGGCCAAGGGCCAAGGCACTTCAGAGGCGCGGTGGTCCAGTTTTCATCCAGTGCTTCGTGGCATTGTGTCAATGGTGAGAGGCAACTGCTGCTAATCCTTAGCCCCAATGTCCGTTCGCGCCCGTGGCTATGCATCTTGGTTCCGACGAGTTTTGAAAAAAAGCTTGTGATCGTCTCTGGCCTTCTTCTCCGGAAGGTGACGGGACGGATCGCTTGAGAGAGTTTTCGATCATAGGATCTCGAGAAGAGAGTCGCTTGGCATGGTTTTCGATGTTCGTTCTCAGCCGAGGAGAGTTCGGGTAACTTCTTTCCAATCGGGCCAACTCTCGAATTGCCAACCTTCGTTTGGTGCGCTCAAAGTCCACAACCCTTGTCCTACGCCTGCGCTACATGTCCGCGCAACTGAAATCATGCTTGGATCGTGGCCTCGGGTGATCTCACGCCATTTCCTGGAAAGTGGTTGGTCTTAAATCGGATAAGGAGGCTTATGGCGCATGCGTATCTCCATCTCGACCGAACTCCCATCCGAGTCGACTCCCCGACATCCTTCTCTCCATCACTCTTTGCGTAGCCTTCCTGATAGAGGCCTGAAGAGGCGTCGTTTAACACGACCGTCGGCGATATCCCATTGAATGATTCGGTTTCCGTCTCGGTTGAGAAGCTGCATATCAGGATCCCATATCAAGATTCTCGGACAGCCAACAACCCGCTCAGAACTTGCTCCTCACTGCCTCTCATCCAGGAGAAAGTTGGCTCGACCAGGGACAAAGTCTGGTCCACTGGTCATCTGCGAGCCAGCCCATACGAGTAGGTCATTGTTCCGGATAGAGCATCGCTCAGGCATTCCATGCCGTCCCCCAGGCCTATAAGATAATATGTTATACCTGGCTGAAAACCCAAACAGTGACAAACTGCCAGCGGGGTGGTCACCTGGCCCAACAAAACAGGATTATATCCATTCCCCATTGATTGATCCTGCGAGGGAATCTAGACTTGGGCACTTATCCCCGGGGATATAGATCACCTCGGAGAGTTTCGACCTGGTAAAGAAGCTGTGAAGGAATTTTGAAATGGGAACGCCGCGTGAGATTGATCGTGAGTATTCTTGTCGTGTTTCTCGTCGCAGGCAACGAGTCGATAAATACGACCTGGAACTAATTGATGCCGGATACGAAGCACCTATGTTGGCTCCAAGGGCCGAAGGGTGCTCCGCACAGTTGGAATAGCCGGATAGACGCGCCGTGCGTGAACGGCGCTTCGGCTTTTGGCCCCGAAAAATGGACGGGGTTTCGTTGGGCTGGAGAGCGACCCCACAAACCCGACCACTTATATTGGCCTGGGCGAGATAGTAAGCCTAGATCCCGTGGTCTAGGCCGCGTAGTCGTGGGTGCATCGAGCGTGCTAGTAGGTAGGTGGCAGCTATATCCGGAAAGAACTTTTCACAATGGTCAAGGTGGGCAGCGTTTGTGGCTCAGCCCGACTCTTGGCCCCCTACGACTTGTCACCAGGACAAAACACTGCAGCCCAATATATAAACCAGAAATGCTCGCCCGTCAGAAAGTGATACAAGCATGCATGCCAATAGGTTCGATTCGAGCGGGTGCTGGTAGAATTCCTTGCGGTCTTCCCCTGCTGCCTGCGTGCCGTGCTAGTGGTCTTGAACAAACATCAATCTAGGATCATGTTCAGATAGGACGTTTAGACTTGACCAGTTTTGTCTATGTCGAAACGAAGCCCATGAGCAGGCATTAGTTTCGTTTGCTGGTGGCACTGTAATGGACTGGGACGCCAGTTAATAATAGCAACTCTTATTGAAGGACGGGAGAATTCTGCGATGACCATGTTCTCTGGTGGGGGGAACACAACTGACAGTCGTGAAGCCCCTGTAATCTGGCCCATCCTGGCTTGGTCGTGTCACCACAGGTGGGGCCGAGCGGCGGTCGTGTAAAAGCTCTCGACATGCATGGTGCGAGACAGGCTGCGACATATCACCAGCATGCATGTGTCGCCCACGCCCATCCACCCAACCCCGGGGCAGCTCCCACGAACGCGTCTTGACGGATTACCTGGTGGGGTGTAAGCCTTTAATTATTGCCACTCGAAAGATTTCTGACTATCGTCGAGTGGAAGGATGGCGATGACGTATATGCCCCGGATGCACCATTCAAGGCAATCCTTCTACCATCAAGGTCTGCGAGTATTCTTCGCAAAGTTCTTCGGGGAAGGATTGAGCCTTTTTAAGGGCGAACTGGGGCCTAATGAATACCGTAATGGTGCGTTGGGCTCTGTTTCCGGGCCTGTCATCTGATGATACAGAGTTACACGAAGACTCTCCGACCTCGACGGGATGACTCTCCAGTCATAAGACCGATATCGATGCTGTAGTATCGAGGATGGAGAAGCTTGCCATATGTCCTATCACACTGATTAGAGTGAATTCAGCATTTCGCCAAGCAGCATGAACGAACCACAGGAGCCTTCGTGGATGACACCACACATTGCAGGTCTTCGTGGACCAACCCTTGCGGCTCAACTTTGGGATACCGAGGGTGGTGGGGGTTAATAGATATGGGTGAATCGATGAATCCTTTTAAGCTAGACGAACGCCCTCCCCAGACTGCGTGTCGTCGTATCTCTTGAACTCTCACCCACATCCTCGAAGTGATCCTTGCGCTCACAGACTCCAGTTCAACATCTGTCTCTTTTTTAAAAATTCAGATCAAGTTCACCCACCATACCTAAAAAGCTTCTTAGAAGTCTTTAATTTGATTCGCTCGCCGACCCGGAAGATTCGCCATGCAGCATCGGGTCGAACCATCAAGAACGCTCTTGTTGTCGAGTGAAGATAAGAACAGTCCTCGGCCTCATCCTCAGCCAGACCCGCCAAATCCAGAACCGCCGGAGCCTCCGGATAGCTCCTCTTAATAGGACCGAGACTCAAACTACACTACCATTTTGATTTTCTTTTTCGAATCGGCGCGAATTCTCAGACAGCAAATGCAACGAAGGGAGGCTATTCGTTATGGTGATGCTCACGTTCGGTGGAAACTGCGAAGGTAGATGGGGTTATCAGGCAACAAATCACATCGCTTCTCAAAGATCGAGAGTTGGATTTTGGATCGAATGTCTCTGGTTCTGGCTGGTGCTTCAAGATTGTCGGAGGTTTAAGACTTGTAGAGGTTGGAGTTGTCTTGACATACGGCAGGCTTTCTTGCCTTTCTTCGATATGGGACCTCCCGCTCGATGTGGACTTGGGTAGTTACTTTTAGGAAATTCTCAGTCAGGCTATTTCTGGAATACAGCGATGATTAGTCTTGCAATGTTCAGCACTGACCTAGTTGACAATAAGGCGACTGAAGGATGGAAGGCTGAACAAAATTCTTGTAGGCGTACCAAGGCCGACTATACGGCTCTTCCATCTGGGGACACACTTGCACAATTCTCTCTCCTAGACCCCTCCATAAGACAGCAGAACCAATATCGGTGGATGGAATGGGAATCAGAGATGCTAAGAGTCTACGGGACTGATGCAGAAGACCACGGGGATAAGAAAGGCAGGACCAGGGCACTTGGTGGCGGGAAAGCCGCGTCGAACTCGATGGCACCTGGCGGCCAGACAAGGCACAGAGTGAGAGAAATAGATCACACCATCGGCTTCTTCCATTGTCTTTTGTCTCGAGAAGAGGGGCACAGGAGCAGAGGAGCAGAGGAGCATCTTCACCAAGCAGAAACCGGAGATGTTGCTGATGCAATGACTATACCGATCCGAGGAAAGAGTAAAGCACTGATCATGAATGTGTAGTAAACCACTAACATGAGTAATAAGAAGGAGCAGGAGCGCCCGCCCCGGGGTGTACTTGAAGTGCGCCTTGGCCCTTCCTTCCATAAATCGAAGTCTCCTGCTGTGGAGGCATCAACGGCAGTTGCATCCTTGACTCGTGGAAAGTGCCATGGCCATCGGAACCTTCCCCTCCTCCCCGGTACAAGGCCGAAAGGTGCCTCTTTCCGTCTCGTCGTAAAGTCAAAATCAGCCCCTTCCAGCCTCTCCTCTATCTAGGGGCAGGTACGATCTCGAATGTGTACCTTTGCCGATTCCTTCTAGAATGGTGTTTACGTCGGTTCTCCTCCCTAAACATCACCCCAACCACAACATCTCCCTCGATACTCTCGCGTCCACTTCACGTTCCCAACACAAGACACCGCTGCACTTTCGTCTCTTCTCCTGATTCCGTTCCACATCCTCTAGGGACTCTGTTTTGATTCCCCCGTTTTTGCCATCTTGGACCAGCGACAGCCTGTCAATTCTGCTCCTACGCCGCGGTTCCTACCAAAAGCCTCCAAAGGGCGAGGTCTATATGAGTATCTATCTCGCGTGATCACTTGTTGGTGAGTATCCAAACATCCAATCCTGAGTTCTCTGCGCATCTCGCATCTCGCATCTCATCCACACTTGCAATTGCACTACACATCCCCAACGAACCTAAGCCAGCATTACATACCAGGAGGAGTAAGAGGTGGTAGGTCTTTGTCCAGAAGACATGCAATCCCACCACAAGCTCCACTCCCCCTCGATATTTCTTCTTGTCCACCCGAGATATTCATTCGTTGAGATAACTCATGACATCTCATCAAACGGGCTATGGATGGCATTAACTGATTTTCAAACGCTGGGCCACTAGATTCCGTCAAATTCAGAAATCTTGTTCGCCTGTTGCGGTCCCGAAGCCCTCGTCTCCTAAAAACTACTCCAGCGCCGAGGAGCTTGTTCGTGGGATACGGTTTTGTACTAGAGCCATTTTCATAGCTGTCGTCTGATCGAGAGAGCGCATACCACTGACTGGGGAAGGTTGGATGGCCATGCCTAAGTCTTACACTATCAGAGACCTCCTTCAATTGAGGGCTGACGGTGTCGCTACCGTAACTCCAGCCGAAATGAAAAGGATCTGCGACAAAGCAGGCGCAGGTAAGTCGTCCTCCGTATTCTATAGAACATTTAGAACCACGCGGCTCTGACTACTTCTTAGGAGAGATTTCGATTTCGAACGTGAGCAAGAAATCCGGCCATGGTGAAAAGGGCCGAGAGCGTCGTCGGACACTCACGCAGAAGACCTCATCAAGCGACTCTAGGGATGTTACCGTGACCCTCCCGGAGGCTAGTGAATGGCACTACCGCGGAAGAACCGGCCCCGAAGCCGCCGCAACGCAGCCTATTCCAGCGCCTACCGGCCTTGGGGCCCAAAAGGATGAGGGTTTCCAGAGGTTCTATAAAGCTGTCGTCTCGCCCACTCATGTGCGTGTTACTGCTGGTGGAAGGATTGTCCCCAACACTAGGGGCGCTCAATCTCCCAACCAGAAGAATGAGAGTCCCGCTGAACAGCAACCGCCGAACAACCATGCGGAAACTCAGCCGGCTCAGGAGCAGGCACCTGCTGGAGCCCCTGTTCCGTTGCCTGTAGGATATCCTGCACCTTGGCCGGGCTACCCTGCTGGCCTATTCGGGCCGCAACAGTTTCCCTTTCCTCACATCCCCATGGGATTCAACTTTGCCAGCGGCCTCGCAGTCCCTCAAGCGGTTGGTCGAAGCGGATTTGGGCAGGTTGGCGACTCGGTTGCCCCCCAGGTGGCCTCTCATGGCCAGGGTCTAGATGGAGCAGGAGGCGTAAGGATGCCGCCCACAGGCCAGTTCGATACCTCTCGGCCATGTTTCCTTAATGGCCAGTGGATGCTCCCGCTTGGTACCTCGCCATATCCGTACGCACTCCATCCTCTTATGGCATCACCTGGGTATATGGGAGGGCAATATGCTAGCTCTATCTTGGGCCAGGCACAAATACACGCCCAAATGTCTGCCGGGACTGCACCGTATCCCAACTTTGATGCACGAGGAACCCAGAATGCGGGCATTCACCGTACTACGCCGCTTGGAGCACCGACGACGCCTCCTATTTCGTCAATCCGTCCGAGTCAGATCACAAGGTCTCACATTGAGTCCCTTAAGCAGAATTTGAAGCGAGTGGAGGATCAGCTTCAGTACAATGTCCACCAGATCGACGTAAAGCATATGGAGGGCCTTGCCAGGGAAATCCGTCACTCCATCAAAGCCTTGGAGGATGCCCTGCCAAGGCAGCTGGAGTTCGAAGAATTGCACTATCCTAAACCGGAGAAGCAAGAGCCGAGACTCAACGGTATACCCTTTGGCCCAACATGCCTACAGGCCACTGCTGGGGGCAGCTCGACGATCAAAGAGAACGGTGTTCCGAGCCAAGTTACTGGAAACCCCAGCAAGGCAGCGCGGGGAATATTTTCTAGTGACAACAACACCTTCCCAAGATCTGTGAGTTCGGATAGCGAACAGTCCAGGCAGTTTTCTGGTTTGCCAATGACGGCGGCTGCCGCAACCCCTTTCCAGCCTTCTGTGCAATCTCCGAACCACGGGCTAGGATCAAGCTCCGAGGATGACTACAAGGAGTCCAGGGAGGCAGCTCGAAAGCGGCTCATGTCTCTGGGAGGCAAGAGTTTCCGCGAAATGGCGATAAACCTGTCGGCGAAGGAGCAGGGCACTCCTGTCCATAGCAAGGCGAATGCGCATCAGAATGGTTTCATCGGAGCACCAAAGAACGCAAAATTGACCATTCAACAGCCTTCCCAGCAACGCCCGTACCTGGTTGGTAGCCTTCCTCCAGGCTCTAATTCGAAGGACGCCGCACATGGGAATTTCGTGTATCCCCGTGAGCTGACGGCGGAGGAGATCAGAGCTCGGCATTTATACTGGGGTCAGGCCCCCCGGTCAGCAATGAAGGGCTTGCCAAAATTTGACGGCAAGGATTTTTACCCTCCGTCCCCGTCGAAGGTACGAGAAGATGCTGTGTTGGGGGCCCTGGGGACCATCGATTCGTCCCAGACCGCTACCGATCCTTTCTCGTCGACAGACTCTCGGAAGACCGAGGGACCTACCATCGCTACGAGTTGCTCCGAGTCTGACGATTTGGTAAACGGACATTCCAAGAAGAAAAAGGATGGAAGCAATGTGAGAGAAAATCGATTAGTATCCGCAAGGGTAGCGCATGGAATTATTAACTGTATTTCGCAGGGTTTCGAGCAACCGAAGATCGTTCGAGTTCGCCGTCAGGAGGAGCCTTTGAGGTAGGAATTTTCTCACTGATGGCTTTTTCTTTTTCCGAAGTGATAGAGTGGCTGATTCGGAACCAACAGCGGCCGGAAAGGAAATGACCTGCTGCAAAGCATGCTGAAGAAAGGAAGTCCCAGCAGCAATGCGCTGCCCGGAGAAGTCACGTCGGCTACGGCACACGGTCTTCTCCCTCAATACGGAGGACATGCGGCAGCTTCCTTGACGCCTACGATTGCAAACACGGCATCTTCTAGAGGGTCCACATCCAAGGGCAGCGAGCATGAAGATAAAACTGGGGCCACGGGACCATTGGCAGACAAGCGGGGTGAGAATCGGCCACCCGTCGATGACACATTGGGAGAGCCGGTGCGCCACTTGCGAATCTGAGCAATGGCGGCTAACCACTGCTATATCTTGTTTGTGAGATATGTGCAGAGAGAGTCAGCTACAGAGATTTCTCAGCATACTTAGGATTGTTATTGTCATAGGGGGCATGCATGTTTGGAGGTTGAGTGGGAGGTAAGTACGTCAGTTAGAGAGCACATGGAACAGTGAGGGAGGAATAAGGTATCGGAACAATTATTCAGTGTTATGGTGAGGCTCAGGGAGAGCTAATGACATTCTCTCTGTATAATTCCGAAATAACCATCAGGTTTATGGAAGATTACTCACAGGAGTAGAGATTAGATCCCAACCAATAGAGAGAATAGTCTTTATGTTCCATGCCCGAGGAGAGGAGAGAGAGAAGGGGGGAGGGGCGTCCGTGACAACCCAGATGGATAGGCACCGAGACACCAAGATTGTGTTGGAGGGATGAGGGAGGTGGGCGGATAAGATGAAAATGATTGGTATTATTACTCTACAGACCGGAAAACCCTGATAACTCCGTGGCGTCTTGTTCAAAGCAAAGACAAAATAAGAATAGCCCAACGAACGATATATGCATAACTGAACAGGCGGATGTGTGGTGACTTTATGTGATAGCACATTCCACGAGTGATAGAAGAACGAGGATTCTAGCAATGGTTGAAAAAAGCGACGTGGTGAAATCACCTGAACTTGCTGAAAATGACGGCCATGATAAGAAGGACAAGCACGGTGATGATGGCGATGGTGATTACCCGGTTGGTAGCCATCCTACAGAGGCGAAAAAGGTTAGTTGTCACATGGTCCTGTTTCATAACAACATCAGTGAAGCAAAGGGAACAGACCTACGGGCCATGCCCCTCAGCGTCTTAACGCTCCTATCGACATAACCCTCACTCTGCCCCAGCACGCCCTGGGTATGCAGAATGGTCTCCCTCTGCTGATGCAGATCCGCAAGAGCAGCGGCGCCGATAGCCTCCGTCTCGTTCGCAAGCGCCTGCGAAGCCTTAAGACGCTGGGTAGAGCGATCGAGGCGCTCGGTGCCGGAGAGGAGCTGCTGGCGCTGGGCGAGCTGGATGTCGGCGTTGGCGGAGGAGGAAGGGTTTTCGGGGTCGTCGCGGTAGCGGGCGCCGAAGAGGGAGGCGCGGTCGGAGGCGAGGGAGGCGAGTTTTGATTTTGCGGCGGAGACGGCGGATTCGTGGGTGCGGAGGCGGGAGTTTATTTTGGGGCGTTGGGAGGAGGGGATGTTTTGTTTTTCGAGGCGCATTTGACCGAGCTGTTTTGTTGTTAGTTGTGCAATTCGTTGAAATACCGGGGGGGAGTGATCTTGAAGCACTCCCCCCCGAAGAAAGAAAGTGAGAGTGAACGTACGAGTTCGTCGGCTTCCTCGAGGGCGCGCTCGGCTTGGGAGATGGCAGCCTTGCGGGGTTCGCCGGTGAGTTCGGGGACTTGGTCTAGTTTCTGGTCGAGGTCGGCCTGGACGAGCTTGAACTCAGCCTCGTAGGAGGCGAAGAGCTCGGAGCCCGCATCGGTGTCGAGGGGGTTCGCCATTTGTTCGTCCGGGTGAAGGAGTTGGTGGAGCGGAGGGCTCTTGCGGATTTCAGCGATGTCGAAAAGACCTTTTGGGGGAAGAGAGGCACTTTGCGAACGAGCGCTTATCGAGATATATGGGAGGAAAACTACGCTGGTGGCTTTGGATTTGATCGGGGTCGTTGGATGAGAGGATTACAGGTGGTCGGGGATGGTCACAGGCAGACGAATAGAACGAGGCAACGGTTGGTTGCAGCGGCGTTCAGCGACGCTACGTATCGATAAGTTGACTTACATCATCAGTCCGGAATCTGACACCAATGAAGCTTTGAGCGTCTGGGACAATGGAGTTTGATTTTCGTCACGTGCTTCTCTTATCTCCGAAGTTGGGGAAGCAGATCTGGAGTGAAGATCACGTGGAATCCAAAAAATCTCGAGGGTATAAAGATTTTCACACTCGATGCTAGTTTGCTCTGTTTCTTTCTTTCCTCTCTATAGAAAGTTGAATCCCCCGGTGCGAAGATTATTGGCTCAACTCCAGGGGCCGGAGAGTCTAAGTTTTCCGCAAGGAAAACTTTTTTCTTCGGCCTCGGTTGGGGTAGAGTTGTTTTATCCGGGCAGAGAAACCATTCCAGCGGCGCTTCTAAGAATTGGTGCTTCTTTTCGTTTTACAGGTTACCAGTCCCGTTGAGTGTCCGACATGCCACTTCATGATCCGAATTGGCGATGCGTAATATAGAGATGTAGGAGAGTAGGCTCTGGATCTGAGGATGTATGAACCTTCAGTATCTAGGCTCAGCGTAGGAGAAAGATTCTTCTTCTTTTTCCTTCTCATAAGTGTTTTGTGCGTTGACCTGCTTGTGCGAAGAGTCTCGCAGAAATTGGGTTGGCTTGCAAGCTTGAGTCCACTGAGATGAAAGCACATGGGTAGAGTAGAACATCTGGTCGGCTGTTGCCCCGGAAATCTATTCATGGCATGACTCGTGTCAACCGACTCCGTCCGCGTGGGAGACCCAACATTCTCCAGGAATCATTGGATCAATTGAGAGGCAAGACTGGCAAGACGTTGATGCTTGAGACGATGGAGAGCACAGCGCACACTGGTGGCTATTAGCGGGTGAGTACAAAGTAGTGTGCAGCTCTCGCCCTCGCCAGGCCAGGCGGTGTGAGTGCCAACGGGGCTGATCTAGCGACTTCTGCCAAAATTGATGTCACTCTGGGTCTCTGTTCTCAGTGCATTGATCTCTGATGACAATTGCGGTGAAGTGATTCGGCGACGTGCATTGTACTTCGTACTTCGTACATGATTGTACATGCAGCTCCGCCTGGCACCAGCCTATCAGCTTGTATCAGGCCTGTCGAAGCCATATTCGGTTGTACCTGCTGCACCTGCCATGCCCCATCAAAATCAAAATCTCCTATGAGCCTTCCCTGAGTCAACTTTTTGAAAGTCAATGACACTCGAGCTTTTTCCTCATCCAACTAAGCTTACACACTTTCATGTTCAAATTCCTCCCTCACCAGCCCTCTGTCCATACTCTTGCCATTGACGTGAAATTCTCCAATTATACCCGGAATTATCCATCCAAATCCTCTTCAGCGTAAATCAAACGAAGAATCCCAACAAAAAGAGCTTATCTATAGCTTCAAATCACCAACAGCCCAAAAATTAAAGAGCAAGAGCCAATTGAGCCACCATCATGCGAAACCAAGCGAACCGACTCGCCAAAAAGGCTCTTGCCGGCCTCAGGACGCAGACTCGCTCCTACTCCAGTGCCTCCTCTCAGATTCCTCCTCGTCATCTTATGACGATAGCTGACCTCACCCCGGCTGAGTTCACTAACTTGGTCCGCAATGCCGCCTCTCACAAGACCCTCGTGAAGGGCCGTGATGCGAAGCATCTTGAGGAGCTCAGGAAAGGACTCATGGGCACAGCTGTTGCGATGATGTTTAGCAAGAGGAGCACGAGAACTAGGGTATCGACCGAGGCGGCAGTCACGCTTCTAGGTGGACACGCGATGTTCTTGGGCAAGGATGACATTCAGCTAGGTGTTGGTCTCACTTCCCCTACCCCCTCGATTCGATTTAAAAGAGAATTAAGATGTTATGATTGTTTTGTAGAGCGTTCTCATTGTCAAAATCTTATTTTCATTTTCATATTTTCTCCATTGATACTGACCGGGTCAATAGGTGAATGAGTCTCTCTATGACACATCCGTCGTCATCTCTTCAATGACGTCCTGCATGGTCGCCCGAGTTGGCCCTCACTCAGACGTCACCACTCTCGCCCAGCACTCTTCCGTCCCTGTCATCAATGCCCTCTCTGATGACTTTCACCCTCTCCAATCCATTGCTGACTTCCTTACCATCCACGAAAACTTCCCCTCATCAAATCCTTCCGACCTCGGTCTCTCTGGTCTCAAGATCGCCTGGATCGGCGATTCCAATAATGTACTCTTCGACCTCGCCATTTCGGCCGTCAAGTTAGGTGCCACCATCGCTTCCGCGTCGCCCTCCGGCTATGGCATTCCCCAGGGAATGAAGGATCTCATCAACTCTGCCGCCAAGAGCTCTGCCACTCCCGGAAAGCTCATTGAGACTACCGTCCCCGAGGAGGCTGTCAAGGATGCCGACATCCTCGTGACTGACACGTGGGTCTCCATGGGTCAGGAGGCGGAGGCCAAGAAGCGCCTCCAAGCGTTTGCTGGCTACCAGATTACGAATGAGCTCGCGAAGAGGGGCGGTGCGAAGGAGGGCTGGAAGTTTATGCATTGCCTGCCTCGACATGCCGAGGAAGTTGATGACGAGGTGTTTTACGGATCTAGGAGTCTTGTCTTCCCCGAGGCGGAGAACAGACTCTGGGCTGCTGTTTGTAAGTGAACTAACCTTCTAGATTTTGTCATACTCTTTCGTATAAGCCGTATGTGTTTCACTAACTTTTCTCGTAGCTGCTCTCGAAGGGTTTGTTGTCAACAAGGGCAAGATCTAAATTACTCGACTACTATGGTATTGTTTCCGGGTATGCAAAGATGCTCGAGATTGAAAAAAAACAGAGATAGCAAAAGTTCCCGAGATGGGGTGTACCAACAATTGACATAATTTAGATATCCAATCAACTGAAAACAAACAAACATGGAGTCTTCAAAGAAACATGCGAAACTTTTGTGTTCAAAGCTGACAATGTATGCAAATATGGTAATGAAGACAGGGCCCTCCCACTAAATTCGAGATAACACGACAGCTCTCGCCGCCGAATCTGTATCTACGTATACTTCCTCTTTGACACCGACGTTTGCTGCCTCGTCCTTGCCTTCCTCGATCCAAACACGCGCTCAACAGTCTCGACGATAAACAGCTGTATGAGAATGAGGAATAGTCTTAGTAGCCAATCTCGCAGACCGATTTCTGGCCTCCGCCCACGACTATACGTCGAGTCCCTAAACTCAAACGGCAACTTCGCCCCAAGCCTCTCCGCCGCAGCAAGCCCGCTACTAAACCCGTCCTCGTGGAAACCATACTTTGTCCAGGCGCCGACATAGCTAATGCCCCTACGCTCTTGGATTTTATGGAGGCGTTCCTGAGCGCGGACTGCCTCGGGGGTATAGAGTGGATGCGTATAGAGATACTCGCCCTGCGTCTTGCTGGGGTGTGGTTTATGAAGAGGGTTAAGAGTGACGAGGACGTCACCGAACGTGTCGCGGGGAATGTGTTGGAGGAGATTCATGTTGTAAGTGAGGCAGACGGTGTCGATGTTCGCTTTCCCCGTCGGGCTAGACTTGGTGATGTAGTTCCAGCAAGACCAAGCTTTCTGGCTTTGCGGCAGGAGAGAGAGGTCGGAGTGGAGGATGGCCTTGTTGAGGGAGGTCTTGAAGACGGACATGATTGATTTCTCGTCCTTGGTGGCGGAGTTTTGGATGATGGACCAGGCTTGATCGCCGTGGGTGGCTAGGATGACGTGGTCGTACACGGGCGACGATGATCCGTTGGAGAGTTTTAACCGGACCTTGCCGTCGGGGTCGTTGGCGAGGGACTCGACCGTCGTGTTGAGGAAAAGCCGGCTCCGCGGGAAGCCCTGCATGATAGCGTCGATGTAGCTTTGGCCGCAACTTCTTAGCGTGAGCCATTGCGGCCGTGAGGATATCGTCGAGAGGAGATGGTGGTTCCAGAGGAAGCGGACTAAGGTGATGGCAGGGAATTCAAGACTGCACTTGTCCGGGCTAGTGCTCCACACGGCAGCCGTCATGGGAATGAGGTAGTCGTCTCTAAAGGCGTCGGAGTAGCCCTCCCGCTCTAGATACTCTCCAATGGTGGCGTTGAGGGGATGGTACCCGTTCACCAGCGGTTCGTCGCTCGGCGTACTTCTCTCGTGGTCCTCGATGAGGAGGTCCAACGCGAACTGGTTGAAACGTATGATGTCGAAGACCATGCGCCAGAACCGAGGCGAGAAGAGGTTCCGCCTTTGGCAGAAGATTGAGTCGAGGCTTGTTCCAGCCCACTCGAAGAGTCCACGGTCACGCGAGACGCTGAAGGTCATGTCTGTGGGATCAATGGGCACATTGACGGATTGGAGGAAGTTGATAAAGTTGGCTAATTTTATATATATAAGTGTCAATAACTCTAGCTCTACTTTTCTACACGGGGATGCGGTTGAAAAAAAAAAAAAAAAGAAAAAAAAAATTCTTACGGTAGGTGGCCGCGTTCAACACGATGAAGCCGGTATCGACTGTCGTGGTATACTTCCCCGCTTTCCACTCGACGGTGTTGGTGTGCCCGCCGAGCCGGTCGGCAGATTCGTAGAGGAAGACATCGTGATGAGTCTTCTTCAGTGCCCAGACGGCTGCGAGGCCAGCGCAGCCGCTGCCGACGACGGCGATTTTCTTACTGTAAGTGAGAGTTAGTGAGAATTGTTGAGGTTGGCGTTGGCGCCTTGACTGAGTTTCGCCCTCGAGCTGGATTTTGGTGGGGCACTCTAAGTCACCAAGAGAGAACTTACGGCTGGGATCGAGGGGATAGAGGAGGCATTGAGTACACGGAAAGCAAAAATCTGATAACGAAGATACTCGAATAGAAAACAAGCTAAGATACAGGTATAGCAAAGTAAATTCTCAACAAGACTATGTGAGCAGTTCGAGTTCTATGCAAGTGAGCTTGTCCGGCGATCCTCTTGAAACCGGGACTCTGGTGAAGCGGCTCATGTGATCTCCCAGACAGCCAGCTCGGACCTCTATAATTAGGCTACATAACTCCAGAAGCCGCCGTTTCTAAATGTCACAGGGGTGCATTGGAAATTGGAGAATTATAGCCGAGATATGAGATCAATTTTTTACCTAGTCCTTGACCTCCGATGATGTTGTCCATTACACTTACACGAAGTTGGATCGCGGCAAGCTTCGGAACTCAATTGATCACAGAGCACAGCACAGGTACCGTGACAGAGGAAATGGAGTTTAACGGTCATGGTGGGGTGGGGTGGACGGCACGAATTAGTACTTGTACAGAACCCCGAAGTGCTGTCACCCTACTCGGCACAGGGACTCCCGGCCATTGGGGTGGCGCTGATAGGCCCTGTGAAAACTCGTTTTCGAAGTAAGACTATTTCGGGGCCGCCTCGACTTAGTCATCGTGTTAGTGAAGCAAGAGTCTTCTCAAAGAACCTTGGAAACCGTATGATTATTTCCAACGTCCTCTCTTCAACCCGCACGCCACCGCGAGCAACGCCATGAACGATGAATAGCTTCCGGAGCCTCTCCTGGCGCCTGCAGCAGTCGCAGCGGGCCCTAGCCTGCTTCGCTCGTCAGAATACCCGCCAACAATCCCGACAATGGGCTCAGTCCGGCTTCCGTCGCTATGCCTCGAGCACGACACCACCCAAGACGACACCCCATAGGCCTACGGCCGAAGAGACAATAGCACAAGTGCGCGAGCATTATAGGCAGAAGAACCGAACGACTAGGTATTTTTTTTTTTTTTTTTTTTTTGAGCTTCGCACTTGTGGGGGAAACAAGTTTCGGGTCGCTGCCGAGAAGTTTGCTGATCAAGGGCGTATCATGCAGTTATTATACGCTGAGTATCATCCTGGCGACCGTCGCGCTCTCCTACGGCTCGGTGCCTTTGTATAAGATGGTAAGTTTTGCCCCCATTACTATTATTTCTTTCTTCTTGACGGAGCCTAACAATGCCTGCCTCCACAGATCTGCCAAACCACCGGCTGGGGTGGCCAACCCGTCCGCGTCCACCTCGGCCCCGAGGACGCCGAAGACCTCGCCAGCCGCCTCCAGCCCGTCACCTCGGCCCCCCGGATACGCGTAACCTTCAACTCCTCCGTCTCTGACGTCCTCCCGTGGAAGTTCACCCCGCAGCAGAAGGAAGTCAGTGTGCTGCCCGGCGAGACGGCGCTGGCGTTTTACACGGCGACGAACACGAGCGACCAGGACATCATCGGCGTCGCGACGTACAGCGTCACCCCCGGGCAGGTGGCGCCGTACTTTAGCAAGATTCAGTGCTTCTGCTTTGAGGAGCAGAGGTTGAATGCGGGCGAGACGGTGGATATGCCAGTGTTTTTCTATCTTGATCCGGATATGTTGAATGATTTCAATATGAGGAATGTTAAGACTGTTACCTTGAACTATACTTTCTTCAGTAAGATTGCGGTCCCCCCTCCTCCCTCTCTTCGCTACTTTCCCTTGTTTTCTAACTGTCGGAAATGCAGAGGCGCGATATGACGACAATGGCAAGTTTGTAGCGCCACCAAGTCCCGAGTAGAAGAAGCCTGTCCGAGACGGCAATGTATTGTATATAGATACTCGACTGTATGAATAACTGGATAATCACTCCCCTTATATACTAGAAGACAAAGGTATTATAGACAAAAACTGCATTTTGCAAATTATTCTACCCACCGACTACATTATGCCAAAATCAAGAAGCGATTTTTCTTGGGAGACATGCAGACATGTACCGTTCTTGGTCATTTCTAAATCCTACCCTCGACCATGCCTGAGTTTCAAAGTCTCCTAAGATAGTGAGTTTATACATCTCAACTAATAGGGTTGCTAACTACGCAGTAAGTGACCAAACAATTTCGAACTTACGGACAAATACTGACAATGACGCAGAAAATCTATTGAATCACCATGTGCCACTGGGACCGAGTCGTATGCACGAAGTGCAACGGTGTGGTCAAGGAAACTTGTTCTCCATGCACAACGGGGGACCATAGGATATACTCTGCTGGCTCAACTGTGGCCATCACCCATGGTACATGCCCCAACTGTTACCTGCCCACGCCTTGAGACCAGTAGTCGTCGCTCCCATTCTTCGAAGAGGCGGTCCATTAGAGGAAGCAAGGGATAGGGGGGTGAAACATGGCATGGCCGTGAGGTTGAGATTGCCAGTTATTCGCAACCTGCCTGTTCATCGTCTAGAGATTCGCGGGTTGTAATAGCGTGGCACCTTTCCATCGATGTGATCGACGGTGAAAGGTGGTCGGCTTCCCAACCCAGTATCGTTGTGGATTTCTCGGATTTTGTCGTTGATTACTTTGCCCATCCCTCCCACTGCCAGGTTCACACTCTTCTTCTCGCTGAGGTAGACTAGGATGACAGGAAGATCCTTCTGATCTGTGTGAGCTGTGTTGGGGTCGTAAAGGTCGTGAAATATGTCGAATACAATAAACGTTCGTGCATTCCATCTCTCCTTCACGAGAAATCGAGGTTCTAGAGGTTCGTTGCCGAGCGAAATCAGATTGGACTCCTTGATAAGGCTAAGTGCAATGTCGATCGCCTCCTCCGGGGAGTCCCAAGCCTGCGCCCAGTGCTGGCCCTTGTTTGATGCGTTGACGACAACCCGTGTCGGTTGTGTTTCCCTCTCCATCTGGCGGGTTTGGTTTGTAAGGTGAACTATCGAGAGGGTTGAGGTAATGTTGCAGCTAGTTGTCCGTCCAGGGCGCAGGCTCAGCTTAGTTGAGGCACCGTTGATGTTTCCGAGCGGTGAGTAAACAGGATTCTGCGTTTCTGTCGTGTAATTGTTTCCATCCGTTTTGGGAGCTGAAGGGCACCGCTTACCTTCGACGGTTTTTGACACTGTACCCAGGAAGGATGGCTTAAGCAAATTGATGGTTCACGGAGGTGAGGCATTCATCACCCTCTCGAGGCTTGATGACCCCCCGATCTAAGTGTCGCAGTAGATTCTCGGGCCCAAAGAGCTTTACAGACCAGAACTAAGCCATTTTGGGAATTCGTTTAATCCCCTTCATCGTTTGAATGAGGGAACGGCACCAGTTTCCGAGTGAACGGTTTTGGGGATGAGACCGCCCACCGAAGGTGAGATGCCCCGGTATAGCGATTTCATTGTAAGCGGGCATTGAGAATCTGACCCACCTCGCGTCTTTGACTTGGAGTTGAAGGTGGTTTTACGTCAGCCAGGGGAATCTTGGAAATAACAGTCACGTGCTCAGGGCCACCAGTGCAATTATCACTTTTTTTTTTTTAAACCCACAGAAGAATATCCCTCCTCGAAATTTCCTCCGTTCAACCCCATCCCGAGTCTACTAACCACAACAACTCCAGATCACCAGCCGACAAAATGAAGAACGGTGAGTAGCAACTCCTTACAATAGACTTTATACAATCGATCGTGTTGCAAGTTTTTCCAAATACTGATAGAAATGATTTTTCAGCTTCCCACAACTCCAGGCGCAAGTCGCGCAAGGCTCACTTCGATGCCCCCTCCAGCGTTCGCCGTGTCATCATGAGCGCTCCCCTCAGCAAGGAGCTCCGTGAGAAGCACAACGTAAGAGATACCCCAAATCCTTGCCCACTGCAAAGCCTTTCTGAGTCCAGGTGGCTAACTGAGCTCGTACAGGTCCGCTCCATCCCCATCAGGAAGGACGACGAGGTCACCATTGTCCGTGGTTCGTTTAAGGGTCGCGAGGGCAAGGTCACCTCCGTGTACCGCCTCAAGTACGTGATCCACGTCGACCGCGTCACCCGCGACAAGGCCACCGGCCAGAGCGTTCCCGTCGGCATCCACCCTAGCAGCGTCGTCATCACCAAGCTCAAGATCGACAAGGACCGTGAGGCCATCCTTGAGAACATCAAGCGCGGCCGGGAGACTCGCACCAAGGACGAGTAAATCCTGCTCCTTTACCAAGGAAAAAAAAACACAAAACAAAAAGCAATTGGCCCATGGAATGAATTGACGGCATCTCTTTCGCAAACTTGAATTCTGGTTCATATCATGATTTTTACCCTCAAGGAAGCGATGACTTGACGAGGAGGGGAGGGGACGAAGTGAAGATATACCAAAAATCGGAGTTTGGTATGGAAAAAAAGAGAAGGGAGGGACAAGGTTCGTCGGGAGGGGTTCTTTTATGTGGTCTGGTCTTTTTCTTCGTTCCCGACGATACCTCTTGGCGTTCAAGCGTTTTCGACCCGGCATGACATGGCAATCAGCATATAGGCCTTGGCCTCGAGAAGGGGGAGCTCTCGACCTTCCCTTTCGTCCTCTCTTCCCTCGAGGCCAAGCTAGACTTTTGTTTTCAGAGAATTGAAAGAGATGAGATATTCTCAATGGCCATTTCACATCGCCTCGTCTTTGTGAAGTGCTCCATGGGAGGTCCTCCCGAAGCCGATTCTCTGGCCTTCGTAGGCTGGCATTATTCCCAAAGCCAGGTTTTCACTAACCCCTGCAGCAGGACATCCACATCGTGCAGTCATTGCTCAACAGCAAGACGTAGAAAAGGACGCACAAAACACCGCAAAGGTAATGATGGGAAAAGAAAAATAGTTCCCAAAACACCGCCAGGATATCTCCTCGTCATCCACTTAGATCGATGGATCCCGAGGTATACGACTGGCGAAGAGTAAAAAAAAAAACTTGGACAGCGGGTTGATACCGGCTTTCCGGACCCTGCTGGACTTTTTCTTTCTTGCCCGAAGATTTTCACCGAGGTTGTTTCGATGAGGATGGAATTTTGATGGTGAGATACATGACTATGCTATCACTCTTGCTGTAGACTTGAGCCATGGGAACGTTCTCTGGCGTCGTAGGACTTGAATACAACTGGCTATCCTTAAGGGGATACAACTTTCTTTAAGCGTTCTTGTTCTTCCCTTCCATATCGAACGTGACTCTTGACAAATCGAATCGATGGATAAAATCTATCAAGGCTTTTATCATTCCTAATGATGGACGAGGTATAATGACTTTTTAAAACCAGACACAAAGCCTACAGACTTCAGTTCTAAACCCAAACAAAACACTGAAGAAAAACAAAGACAAACCTATCCCATGAAATCATCTTAGATCTACTTCATGCGCTCACCTCCTCCCCCTAGGCTTCCCAACACCTCCCCCATTGAACCCCCCACGCCTCTTCTCAACACCCAATCCCCTCCGTCCAGCAGCGATGCCTCCCTTCCCACTCCTCCCTCCTCCCTGGCCATGTCCACCGCGTCCCCGCCCGCCATTAAACGGCCGACCCCTGCCCCTACCGCCCCTCGGCGACTTATTCAGCCTCTCCTTCACGGCCATAGCATCCTCCCGACCCATCTCCTCATCCTCATCGTCATCGTCTCCTCCGCCTCGCTTATTCGAAAACTTGAGCTTCCCGCCGCGCATCCTCCGCGCAGCGTCTTTACCCTTGAGCGCGGCGACGTACGCACCAACGCCGGACTCTCCGCCGGCGCCCGAAGCGTCGTCGACGTCCATGGCGTCTCCTGCTTCGTCGTCCCGTCCGAGGATGAGCTTGCCGTCGAGGTCGAACTTGGCTTTCGACTTGGTGGGTTGCCGCATGCGGACGGGCTTCGTCGTGGAGATGTTGGCGAGGGCGCGCTTATCGAGGAGATCGAGGGGTTCGTCCTCGTCCTCGATGATGTAGGCCCGGCCTCCCTTTTCTCTCCTGCCGTTGTTCCGGGGGCCGTTGTTCCGGTTGCGGTTCGCGCCCTCGTCGCCCTCGGCATCTGATCCGTCCGACGAATCGGAGCTATATAGAGCCTCGTCGTACTCGTTATCGAACTTCCTATCCTGCTGCTGCTCTTCTTCGTCGCCACTCTCACCCTCCTCGCCCTGGGCGCCGCCCTCGCGCGCACTGTCCTTCTTGCGCTTAGTCCGCTCCTTAGTCTTACGGATGTTGACAACGAGCTTCCTATCCGACTCGGGGCAGTTATCGTGCACGACATCATAACCGAAGCGGCGCATCATGCGCTCGACGATATGCTTGACCTTGGCCTTGAAGTGCCCCTTATGCTCGTGGCTCCAGACGATCAGGTTGGGGACCAGCGTGGGCATGCGGGCGAGCATGAGGTCCTGCGGCAGACGGAGCACGCAGATCTTAATGAACCCCAGCACGCTCTTGACGATCTCGCGATTGTTGGACGTGAGGAAAAGGTCCATCGTCTCGACGAGATCAGTGAGTGTTTGGGTACTCAGCTGCTCCTGGAACTCGTAGAGGATGCGGCTCAGCGCCGTGATGGACGCCGAGATCATGTGCGGCGTGCTGCCCGCGAGACCGGCGCTCACCATGGTGAAGTACTCCTCGATGCTGGCCGTCACGGGCGGCGCATCATTAGGCATGTGAGACACCTTGCTGTTATCCACGACGGCGCCCTTGTGCGTCTCGAGCTGGTTACCCATCTGCACGAGAAGGCTGTAGGCGGTTTCTCGCGCGCGTTCGTTGTTCTCCTTGCAGCAGATGACGACCTCGCTCAGGATCTGGGGGACGAAGTGGAGGGATGTGCTGGGGATGAAGGGGATCAGGGCGGAGATGGCGGCGAGCCTTTCCCTGCGAGCGGGGGCGGAGACTTTTTCGGAGTTGGCGATTAGGAGGGCCTGGAGCTCGCCGTTGCGTTCTTGGAGGGCGAGCTTGCCGATCTCGGACTCGGCGAGTCGCGGGATGAGCTTGTAGGCCTTCTTCTGCAGTTGGGGCTCGGACTCCCTGGCGATGACGACGGCGGCGATCTCGAAGAGCGCGCTGTAGCTATCTCGGGGAAGATAAGGGGACATGGTGATGACGAGGTCCATTAGAGTGTTGCTCGTAGAGGGCATCTTATCCTCCTGCTTCTGGCCCTTGGGCTTCTCCTTGGGAGGCTCTTGCTGGAGCTCGGCGGCGAGGAGCTTGGAAACCCGGTCAAAGGTTTCCATGAGTTCGCTGTTGGGGGTTATGCTGAGGAACGCGTTGATTGTTTGTAGGATAGGGCCGCGAGATTGAGGTAGTGTTTGTGTGTAGACATTGAACAGAACCGCCAGCATATTGGCGGCAAAGGTGCCCAGGTACTCGAGGTTCGTTTTCGCTTGAGCCTTGGTAATGCGGCTCTGGAGAATCAAGTCGTCTTCCTCCTCCTCAATAGAAGCAATTGCCTGGTTCGAGTCTACGAGCATCCTAAGCGCCCTGCAGACATCTAATCTCAAGTCAACCTGCTGATATAGAATGTTCGCCAGGATCTCGGCGAAGCCCTGGTCAAACGCCTCCGTCAAGTCAAGAGGAAGGTCGCAGTACCCCGGAAGGGTGGACCAAACCTGATTGACCAAAGTCTCGAAGATCTTGACCTCCATCGTCTTCTCGGCCTGGCCATGGTCGAGAACCCGCTGGAACATGGCCTGACTAAGCGGCACCATTTCAGACTTGAAGTGCGCCAAGTTCGTGTTGCTCACGTAGTCGCGGAGGATTGGCATCATCCAAGCACGTCCGGGCTGGCCCTTGACAGGCTTGGTGAGGTTAAGGGGGAGGACGGAGAGAACGGCCTCGGGGCCCATCGAGCGGACGGCCTTTCCGATGACCTCGTCGGCCTGCTTCTTCTTGTGGAAGGAGTCGTTACCCCTGATCTCGCCGATGAGCCTCGTGATGTTCAGCATGATGGGGTACGCCGCCCACCGAAGCGAGTCGTACATGGCGCCCAGAACGCTGAAAGTTTCCAACCACGCGGCTTGGTACTGGACGCTCAAAAGTGATTCCGCTTGCTTGGCAATCTTCTCGAGGATTTTCTGGTCGTAGATGGAGGGCTCGAGGATGACCTGTCTAGGAACGCAAGTGGCCATGAAGGACACCAGGCACTCCGAAGCCGAGATACGGATGTTTTGTGAGGGAGACTGGAGGAACTTGGACACCATTGTGAAGAGGTCAGGAAGCTTTTGGAAGGTCTCATCGGATTCCACCTGGGCAGACACGTCGTAACCCCTCGACAGGATGGCCAACCACGGGGGCACGAGTTGAGTATCATTCGGCGCAGGTTGCAGCTCGGAAATAATCTCCATCAAGCGTGGGAGCTTGGAAGAAGACACCTCATCGGCCATACCGGAAAAGATCATCTCGAAAATATCAAAGGTAGCCATAGTCATATGCTCGTTTCCAGACTTGGCGATGCGCAGCAGAAGCTCGCAGAGCGGCTCGATCTGTTTGCTGGGCCAGCCACCGCTTGAGCTCGCAATGGCCTTGATAAGCTGCAGGGCATGGACAAGAGCCGGGTCCTGGTCGGTAGAGTTTTTGTGTTTCCTCTGTCGAGCGGCGGCCTCGGCGAGGCTTTCTAGGTGTTTCATGGCGCTGTGCGCGCACATGTCGGAGGCGGGATGATCGAGCGAAGGGCTAGGAGGCGGCGTCTTAAGGACGTGCTTCAATGCATCCAGCGCCCTCTTGCGAACCTTGGGCTTCGGGTTCAGCGACAGGTTCAGAAGGTCGAAGACGGCCATTCGCGGCCCGATCTGGGACACGGAAAGCTCCCAGGCAGACGAATCCTGGGCGAGCAGGAGCGACTCGAGACACCCGATGGACGAGCGGAGGAGGATGGCTTCGGCATCTTTGCGCTGTAGTAAAGGGGCGAGAACGGTGAGGATCTGGGTGAATTTGGCCCGGAGGAGGGGCTGCGGGGCGAAAGGCGTAACGACGTCGAGGAGGTAGACGACGGAGGTGAGGATCTCGGTATTGTTGGCATTGTTCGGTTGGTTTAGGAGAGCCAGGAGGGCGGCGAAGTAGCTCGTGGCGGTCTGGGGTGTCTTTTGCTCTTTTAACGTAGCCTCGACAGCTTCGAGGATCAAAGAGTTCTGCGGGCGAGTTAGCTCGAAGGACTCCAGCGGACTTTGGGTGTAAGTGGTTAAACACGTTACCTTTTGTTGACTCTGAAGACCGGGGGACTTGATCTTGTCAAGCTTCTCTTGAAGCGTCGGGCTGGCCATCTTGGAATTGGCCTGCGTTGTGCGCTTCCACGGTCTTGAAGTTGGTAGGTTGTTGGAGGCTTCCTCTCAACTTTCCGGCCCCTCTGCTGAAGGCGGTGGGCTACAAAATATTTTTTTTTTCCTAATTTTTTTTTTTTCCTGCCGGTTTCCCACTTTTTTTGTCGGTCTAAAACTGTGAAGCAAGTGTCGAGGGCAATTCTGCAGCTGGTAGCATTTGGCAATGACTGCCATGAATTCTAGGGTCCGTTATCGATAAGCGAATGTGGGGAAACCGATTTGAGCAGGATCAGATCGAGGGTTAAGAATTGATTTCAATTCGGTCTTTCGAGATTGATTGAACAATTTCGACATTGGTCAATTCGAGGTTCATTTTTAGTGATGTCATATTCAGAGTTTATGTGAATATGCTCTTCAGTCTGTGCTATGATAAAACTATGTGGAAGCCCTATTTACTCCTCCTAACCAATCGCAGAAAATCCAATCCATCCCGAGCTCGACCCTCAAGCTCCCAAATTCATGACTTCGTGAAGACTCCATCTCTAAAATGCAAGAAGGCTGCGCGCTAAATACATCAATATATAATACAGAAAATACTCCCTCCCCAGCCACTTCGTACCCTGCTTCCTATTGAGGAAGCCAATTGAAACAACAATCCTCAGGGCAAAAAAAGCAAGATGGTAAACTAAAACAAAATGCTGAGAATAATAGATGGAATAAAAAGATCGAGCAAAAAGAAACGACAATAGTGCAAATCGAAACGGGACCCGTGTCTTACGACGTCACAAGGTCCGGTGGTATAGGCGTATCTTTCCTCTCACCACTCCGGCCCTCATCCGCTTCACTCGCCTCACTCCGAGCAAGACTCGCCGCCCTCGTCGCCCTCGTCAGCGAAAAGCCCGACTGGCTAGTCTGCACCAGGGGCGTCAGTTCGTCCAGCTCCATCTCGTGGGGAGTCACCGACCGGCTGCTATTCGCCGACAAGAAGCTGCTCGAATCTGACATCTCAATGTCCTCACGCTCCGGCCCAGAGTCCTCCTGGCTACAGAGACTCGGCGTCGAGTCGGAGACGTAAACGGCGGGCTGAGGGTAGACGGAAGAGTGAGTCGCCGAAGCCACGGATCTCAACGGCGTCGTAGAGGTAGCATTTTTGGCCTTTGCGGCCGCCTCGGCAGCGCGAAGGGCAGCGATGGCACCGCCGACCTCTTCATCGGGGTCGTCGTCTTGGTTGATAGTCCAAGTCCAGTGGCGCCTCTTTTCCTTCTTCTTTCGCTTGCGGATACCCGCCGAAGCCGTGAGAGGAGAGGAGGTTCCGAGTCCAGCCATCTTGCGCCTCATGTCCTCCAAGGGACCCGGGGTCATCCCGCCATCCCTCGTCTCGGCGGCACTGCCACAGGGTATTTCGATCTCGACTGTGGGCAAGACTTGAGGGATGGGATCGGGGGACATGGGGGAGGGCGACGCATCCTCGGAAAGAAGGTCGACGTGCGAGAAGATGTACTTGCTGTTAACGATTGTTTGTTCGAGAGGGCTATTGTAGCCGACGCGCTTCGCCGCCCTCTCTTGTAAACGTAGGGATTGCCTGCGCGGCGAGGGAGGCACGCGAGCACTTGAGGGAGGAAGAGGAGAGTTGCGGAGGATGCTGTGGAGAGATCGCGGGTGCGTGTATGGTGGCGGGTGGGCCTTGTAAATAGGGCCGCTTCTTCCTTGACGTGGGGTTGTAGGCACCGCCGTTAGGCATGGCGTGGTGGCCTCGTTGTTGCTAAGACTGAGCTTCCTCGCCATGTCGGAAGGCGCAAAGGAAAAGCATGGAGTATTGGGATCGACTGGGCCGGCCGAGAGAGGAGGAGTGCTGGTCATCGTGCTTGGGAAGACGAACTCGGGGTTGTTCATGGGAGACTTTGGGTGGGCCGTGAGAGGCGTTTCGGGGTATGTTGGCCCATGAGGAATGAAGGGCGTGACTGTCCGTTTGGTGTCCTCGGTAGGCTTGAGTCCCACCGTTTGGATCTGAAGGGGTCGCCGAGTCTTGATGGCGGTAAGAGGTTCCGCTTGCACGGGGGTCTTGCGGTCGATGACGGTGGCGTATACATTGGATAGCGTATTGAAAGCGGTCGGGTCCTTTGGATTGACCATGACAATTTTCCTCGAAGAGGATATTTTGGAATGAGGAACTTGGGTAGTGTTGATTTGGAGGGTTGGCCTCCGGGGCTTACTTGGTTGAGAAGCCATCGCGGTGGAGGGGAGGGTTGAGTATCAACTCGGCCAGACTTTTTTGGCGTGGAAGTTGGAAAGTGCCAGTAACGATGTGATCGAACTGGGGCGACCAAAGCCCTTATAACGCTTCGGGATTAAAAAATTATGACAAGAATTATGACTCGTCAACAGACCAAGAGGCGGGCAGGGCGATCCGAAGGAAGCGGAGGCTGAGCAAGTCAGTGCTGTTGGGTCAAAGTGGAAGAAGCCAAAACCAACAGCCAGCAACGTCGAAGCCACGGTACGACAATCCGATAAAAATAAAAGGACAGGCTGATCAACAGACCTGGGTCCTAGGATCAAACCCTAAAACAATAATAATAGCAATTCAAGATCAAGAGTTGGGGGCGGAGAGAACAGACGAGGTCGAGGGGGGAGTCGGCGGCTATTTAAGAAACAAGAGAAGGAAAACAGACTGAGAGTAAGAGTCGACCCCTCACGACCATGGGTCTGTCACACACTCTGCGGGCTTGGGAAAAAAAAAATCAGAAAGCACTTGATTGACGCCCGCGGGGTGTGAAGGATCCGAGTATCCTCGAGGGAAGGGTGGGTGATATGTACCATGCTGCATGCTGCATATCGTGATGGGAACATTCTCACTCGAATCATCTAATGTATTTCTTGTTTATACTCTTTATTTCGCAATTGGTGTGCTCGCCTACCCTGCCGCTTCGCTACATAGTGAAGGGAACAGAATGAGAGAGTAATTGAGTAAAATTGCCGGGAGAAAGTGACTCGGACTCGATCCTTCATTCCAGGCTCCCTCATCAGAAACTGCAATGTGATGAGAAAAAAAGAGTGGGTGGCGCACTGGCACCCCAGCGTCCCAAGGCCTTAATTCGTTCTTCCTAGACGCGACCGAAGGATCTCACAGGCTCCACATATTTTCATTCCCCAAGAGGGCCCAAGGTCTCGAGGGAGAGAGAGACTGGGAGAGAGCAAAACGAACCTTGGGGCCTGGGCCCTGCTGGAGAGATGTGTGATGGGCGCCTGCTCGAATGTCGCCAGTGGTCAGGGTCACAACCGAGAGAAAAAGAGCACATCGGAAAACCTCAGCGAGCTGCCATCCCTGGCCTATGGTTGGTGAGGATCGTGCAGGGACCCAGCGATAGTGGCATGCAGGGTGATGGCCGCAAGCGCCAACCAGATCCGGTCTTGGCCGGAAGTGGCATGGATCGTCGCCAATGATGGTTCGAGGCGGGCGGCTGTTTGGGTGTGTTGACTGGTTTTGGCGGCTATCGCACACAGCAAGCCGGAACGACCCCGCCTTTGAAAGAGAAACGAGAGGAAGAGAGGGACATGGGTGACGAGAGGGAGGGAGGGGATGCATCCTTCCATCGGCCTCCCCATCACTCGGGACTCGGAAAATCAAAGCCCTGGTGACTGATTGTCAAAGCCCATTCCCCGAAAGAGGCTCGCAATTATTGCCAATATTGCCAAGCCCAAGTCTGTGTCCTGTTCCAATCTGACGGAGGCTCATCACAGATTCACAGACAAGAACCCCCTGGCGTCAATGGCGGCTCTGTTATTGCCAATGGCGGCTGCGTTCTGGTTGGATTCGATGGCTCGGAGCAAGTTGTTGAAGTACTTGAAAGAGACAACTGCCCCGGACCAACCAGCGAACTTTATTGAATGGCTTCATGCATTCCTCTTTCTTGGTCTTCTTAATCATTGAGGGATTCGGTCTGCCTCGTATTACACGCAGAGTCTTCCTGGATTACCACGATGTTGCACTCGCTAACATTTGATGGGAACAAGCCTCTCCTATACCAGTATCAAGGGGCCCACCTCCAGAAGACTACAGAGCCATGAAATAAATAAATAAACAGACCTCGGCTGGGCCGATCCATTTAGGTTCGCTTGCTGCCCCGAATTAGTGATTCCCCGCCAGTCCCGATCTGGGCCAGGCTTTACTTTGTGGAGGCCGCTCGTGAGATTCCCTGCGCATCAAAAGCCCCAACTACAGCCTCTGCAAGGCACAAAGGAGGAGTGGAGAGGGATTAACTGATGACAGGTAGGAATCAAGACCCATTTCCACAAAAGCCATGGACAGGGGATATTGCAGAGGATCCTGACTCACTTCTTTTCACGTGTCGGCATCAATATGTATGGGACCAGCCCTACTCTGGAGCCTGCGTCCACAACTCCGGGCCACACAAGTCTTGATCCCCCCATTATCACTTGACCGCCTCCTTTCTATTCCCAACACATTCGTCTTCATGACGTTAGTTCGAATACAGTCTAGTCTGTAGGGATTGTGGATTCCGTCTCTCACTCATTGTATGCTCTCAGCTGGAGGGCTTGATCTGCCGTAGCCTTCGTTGGCGATATTCCTGTGCCCAACTATCCTCCTCGGAAATCCCGAACGCATTACAGCTAATTTACAAGACATACATTAGTGAAGAGTAACACAAGAGGGACTAACCTCAAGGGGGTAAGTTAGGTATTCTTCACATATCCCTCTTCTCTCTCGCCCACCGAGGGCTTGAAATGGTAGCCAGGCTGTGTCCCCGACGGACTTGGCTTGTGTGCCTCTTTCCTCTATGGGAGAAGTTTAGCGAAGAAGGATGCCTCCAGACTACTTCGTAGTTCTCCTTGGCGATATTCTTGAGAGATATTCCGTCAGTTCGTCAGTTGTTGTGTAATAGCTCCGTAGAGAGATGTTGAGGAAGCCCACCCCCAATCTACAAAGTAGTCACTTATCATTTTGATGTGGAGGCACTTATCCCGCCTCTCGCATTCTCCAATATTCACCTGTGCCCCCGTCCCGAAGTAAATGAATCTGGAATTTGAATTATCTTTGTATTCGGAACTCGGCCCACGGCTATGCCAAGAGAAGGGCGACCAGGCTGCCGGGATGCTCAGCTGGGATGTCTTTCTACGCAAGTAAAGTTGAGTGAGAGGGATCCGGCAGAGAAGGGCTCACATCAGAATCTCTGCTCCCGGCACCTCCGAATCACTTCTACAGCGCCACAAGATCGGCTCTAAAATGCCCAAGTTTCTTCGATCAAGTCTCTCTTACGCATGAGTTCACGATTAATATTTTCCTAGGACTTAAGATTATTAGCTTTAGTAGTTGGGGTTAGAAATCAATCGACGAATTGGTTCATGGGTGGTTTGGTGATGGATGGGCCAGCATCAATCGCAATCACTAGGCTACGCTAACGCCTAATATTGTCCTTCTGAGGACCAGGGACAGCACTAAACTCCGACTTACAGTAGCACATCAAATGACATGTTGGTACACAATACAGGATCTGGCTTCTGCATCGAGTGCTAAACTAGCGCTGAATGCTACCTATGAGGCTCTGAGCTTGACTTGGCGATTACACTTAGGGACCTAATTTCAACCACTGGATTGGCTGTCAGTCGCGATTCTAGCACAGGAATCGCCTAAACCCATCGACACCTCAGCTCGTTCTATCATGCGTGAATCCAGACTCGGAACACGCAGAACTTCCAGACGATGACGGCATGGATCTGCCGCCGCCAAAGCCGCCGAAAAGGAAGAATGATCGAATTATCCTCCAATTTGTAAGATGAACCCTAATGAAGACATCACCCACTAGATAATAGACTTGATCGCCGGGGTTTCTCAAGCTGATTCACGCCCCTCTTCTGTTTGGCTGCCTAGGACTATGACTGCTTCTACGCCTCCGTCTTCGAGAATCAAAATCCAGTCCTCAAGTCCTTACCAGTAGGAGTCAAGCAAAAAGGGATCTTGGCGACATGCAACTATGTCGCTCGAGGCCGCGGAGTTGCCAAACTTTCTCAGATCTCCGCCGCCAAGAAGGTGTGCCCTGACATCATCATCATCGATGGCGAGGACTTGACGCCATTTCGGGATGTGAGCAAGAAGCTCTATGCCGTGCTCAGATCTCATTCTTGGAATGGGAAAGTAGAGAAGCTTGGTCTCGATGAGGTCTTTATGGGTGGGTTGTCCATTTACTTGAACGTATGAAACGACTTTGACTTACACCCCCCCCTAGATGTGACGGACATCATCGACTACAACATGTTTTGTCTGAACCGTGCATCGCTTTCGTCAACATTTTTCTTCCTCTCCAAGAACGATCCCGAAAGGGGCTTTATATGTGACCTAACTAGGTTCGCTGGCTGCGTAGAACGCTTCTCAGATGAGCCCATAGATATGAGCAACGCCCTCAGCGTGAAACTCTTACTCGGTTCTCACCTGGCATATCACCTGAGAATGAAGCTGGAGAACGACTTCGGCTTCACGTCCACTTGTGGCATCGCCACGAACAAAATTCTCAGTAAGATGGCAGGGAACAAGAATAAGCCTAGAAACCAAACTACACTCCTTGCTCTCAAAGAGGAAGACATCACCACTTTCATGGACCGTCACGTTCTGCGCCAGGTGCCGTACATCGGCTCCAAGGCCGCAAGAGCACTCGTTATGAAGCTGAGACCCGACTTACCACCTCCCGAACCCATGACCCATGACTGCCCCCTGACGGCGGGTGAAGTCCGCAAGTATCCTAATATGTCACCGGCTTTGCTTGAAAGTATACTCGGAGGCCCTGGTGCCGAAAGGGGGACCGGGGACAGAGTGTGGGGGCTGCTCCACGGCGTGGACGACACCGAAGTGAAGAGCGCAAGCGACATTCCTACACAGATTAGTATTGAAGACACCTACAGACAACCCCTTGATAATCTAGACGCCATCACCAAAGAGCTCCACAAGATTTCAAAATCCCTACTCCGCCGGATGCGGGTAGATCTCATCGCCGACGACACGAATCCCCATAGACCATCGACGCAGAGATGGATCGCCCGCCCGAGGACGTTACGGCTCTCAATAAATGCCCCGATGACTGGCGACCAGTCCTATTTCTCGCGCATTTCCCGCTCCGGGCCGCTGCCGGCGTTTGTCTTTGGGATAAAGGAAGACCTGGACGAGTTGACTCACCGCCTCGTCACCGAGGCCGTCTTACCGTTGCTGAAGAAGTTTCCGACTGGAAGGGACCATAAGTGGGATATTATGCTTCTGAATATCTGTGCTGCTAATATGGTCTTGACTGGTACTGATGACGGTGCTGGGATAGGAAGAGATATCTCGGTCATGTTCAAGACGCAAGATGAAGTCCTGCGGCCTTTCAGGATCCAATCATCGCCGAAAGAGGTGCAGGGAGGACCACCTCCTAGTGGCGATGATAACGAGACAGAGGAGGAGTGGGAGTCCGTGGGTGATGACTTTAGCGGTTGTGAGATATGTCCTCAATGTGGATATAAGATCCCACGTTTTGTGGTTGCTGCACATCTAAGATATCACGAACTCGGGGACTAGCAAGGTACCCACACTTACAATAGAATAATAGAATAATATTGATACAAGAAATCTCAACGCTGCATATGGTCTACCGTATCTCATTGACCTGTTCATCGTAACATTAAAATATGAGACCATTCCACCATCTCCTACCTCTAACCGAGAACGCACCGCCTGCCTACCTGGACTGCCTCAAGCTCCGCGACCCAAGCTGCCCCGTCTTCAAGAACCCTCTATTACCCATTTCCCCTCTCCACCCAATACTCAACGTCCCAAACACCGTCCTCCCATCCGCCTCATCCGCCACGCTCGCACCCTCCTTCTCCCTCACAACGAAACAAATCTGTTCCACCTCGCTCGGATGTAAAACCGGCCGTGGCACCCCGCCCATCTCCCAATTACAATCGCTGTACTCCAGCCCATCCCTCAGATCCAAGAGCACGTTCTCCAACTGGATCACGTCCTCGCTGCAATTCTCCAACTGAGCCTCGAGCACCCACCTCCGGCTCCTAGGCCCGCCGCCCTTGCCTTCCTCCCCTGAATTGTCCACTCTCCCCAGCGGCCCGGCCTTCGTCCTCACGATCATCGAAGACTTGCATATGAACTGGTACAACTTCCTAAACGTCCTCGTCCGCCCGCTCAACTCCGTCGCCTCGTAATAACTTACCGTAACGGCAAGCACATGATTCCCCTCCTCCCTCAAATCAAACGACACGATCTTCTGCAACGTCTCGCCCGGCTCGAGGTCCACGCCCGACGAAGAGCCTGCATCGTCGGCGGGGAGGAGGTTCAACTTGGTCACGGTGGAGGAGGCCCCGGGGGTTTTCATCTCCGCTTCGATGCGGACGTCACGGATGTGTTTTTGTAAAGGGGCGGCGGAGCCGGCTTCGGGTGTGTCGAGGTCATTGTTGGCGCAGAGGGTGCAGCTGAAGGTTTCGCCTACGAAGGCTGAGCCGAAGGAGAGTGGGAGGCTGACGGCGGGGGAGAGGATGAAGGGGTCGGGGTTTGTGTTGGAGCGTGTGTAGGCGAGGGAGGCTTCGGAGGATGGGGGCTGGGTTGTCATGGTCGTGGGGGGTGTTGCTGTTGGTGGTTGTACGGGATATTGGACGACGAGGGAGGGTCGGGAGAGTCTTGATTGTGTTAGTATGCTTATTGAGAGATTCGACGCGGAGCTACTGTTTGGGTTGGGCGGTATGCTTGGCGGATGGGAAGCTTTACCTTAGAACCTTTAAGGATATTGCGTGTGGTTCTTTTATCGGGTCGTGGGAAGGGTACCGTTGGTGGCTCATTTTGATCGATGTATAGCGAGTTGATGCTCGTTGTCGTTTGGGCGGCGACGCTGAGGATCTGTGAGAGGGAGTTTTAGAGCTCCTGCAGAAATAGAGGGGAGCTGTCGAAGTCGCATGCGGGGCTCCACAGGCCGTTGCATTGGATCAATCGGACAAAATCTCAGCTCAACCCCACCAAGAAGTCCAGCATCGCGCCGAACAAAAACTGTCATATATCATTTGAAACGATAATAGTCTGTCGATCTAGTAGAGCTCAAGAGGTCCAATACACAATCTAGAGTCGGTTCGCTTATGAGCTTGATTAAATGATAATTGATGCCTACATGGGCTGCAGAGGGCCTTGAGCAAGAAGGAACATGCGAAGTACTAGACGCCGATATCGGGCAGACTGGTCGACATGAAAAACCAAACCCAGCAATCTTAATACCATCATCTAATACTATTCCTGGGGTGCCAATGAAGGAAACATTTCACAAAACAGCGAGAGACAGGGCCATCACGTCAACAAATACAGTAGTTGATCCTAAAAACGCCTAGGATATCCTAACTAACAAACTCCTCTAGGAACCAGAGGCCGTCCGAATCCACGTTGACATAGGATGACTTGAAACTGGGCTAGAAAAATTTCAACATTAAAAAAAATAAATTACATTTAACCAGGGGGGAGCTGGCTAGCGTCGACAATCTCATCAGTATCCTTCTGAATAGCTTCATCCTTAGGGTCGAGGAGAGGAGACCTGGGCAGCGCCATGAGACCGGTACGGGCCGATTCCAGGAGACCGAAGGGGGTGATGAGCTTCAGGAAGGAGTCGATGCGGTTGGGCTTGGCGGAACTACATTGTTATCAGTCAGCATTTCTCAGGTCTACTTAGATATGGTAAATGACAGAGATGACTCACACTTCGACGATGCAGCTGTTGGTGCTGATGTCAAGCACCTTGCCTCCGAATTGGTGGGTGAAGTAGGTGATCGACTTGAGATGCTCGTGCTTGTGGCGGAGAGCTTCGCTCATGGCAAGTCTGCTGGGGTGGAAATCCTTGGCAGCCTGATTGATAGACTGCTCAATTGAGGTATGGGCCTCCTCAGAAGCAGGTTCGGCAGCCGAGATCTCCCGGTGATGGGCGAGCAGCTCCTCGAAGTACTCGGGTCCGAGGATGTTCACCTTAGCCAGGAGAAGCTCCCTCTGCACCAAAGCCGTGTTGGTGTAGTCGAGGACAGCCCAGACAGGGACCAAGTCCTCAAGCTGCCTCCTAGCCTGCTCAATGACAGCATCATGGCCTCGCAAGACGATGGTCATACGGGACAGGTCGTCGACCTCGGTGCTGCAGACAACGAGGGAGTCGATATTGAAGCCGCGCGCAGCAAGAATACCGGATATGCGAGAAAGGACACCGGGTTCGTTCGCTACGAGACAATTGAGGATGTGGCGCTTAGGCGGAGCTGTCGACGGCAGAGGCGTCTCGTAGAGAATGTTGGAGACGGCCGCCTGGGCAGTCCAGGTGGGCGATTCGGCAACCGGGAGGGGGCCAGAGCGAAGGCGGAGGGCCTTGTAGGCGAGGGCGGAAGTCGAAGAGGAAGATGAGCCATTGCGAAGCTGAGTCGCGGAGATGGTCACGGGGGCCCTAGTCGCTGTCCGCAACAGCGGCATCGATAAGAGGCGGCGAGACGCCATTTTGCTGACCGGAGGATAAGAACCAGTAGGAAGTTCTTCGTCCGATCAGAAAATGCAGAGTCTCGCAGCCAACGGTGGATATTTTGCCAGTGGTTTTGCGAGACCCAATGGCTACCAGGAAAGGGATGGGAGAGAGAGCACACTGACTCACCGTTTTGTTTGGGTGCAGTGTTGGGGAAATTTTGCCGGGGAATGGAAGACCCTCGCTCTCTATCGGCGTATGGAGTTATGTAGCGTCCAGTGGCCCACTAACATTGTCCCTCGGACCTGAGTTTGGAGCTTAACCTGAGTCGGCCTCGC
This sequence comes from Scedosporium dehoogii, assembly GCA_002812735.1. Taxonomy (NCBI): domain Eukaryota; kingdom Fungi; phylum Ascomycota; class Sordariomycetes; order Microascales; family Microascaceae; genus Scedosporium; species Scedosporium dehoogii. The sequence goes on from PGIR01000133.1 coordinate 62,968, forward strand.
GTGGTCACCAGGCCAGTCAGGATCCGGGCCTTCGGGATGCCAGACCGCAGGTTCAGCCGATGAATAGCCATGGGGCTTAAAATTGTACGAAGTACGAAGTACATTCCCCAAGGAAGAAGTGGACTTGTACTTCGTACCTCGTAATAATCTCCGTTCAAATCAATATCTCGGCCCATCAATGCATGCCTGCCTGCCTTGAGTATTCTTCATCAGCCTTAAGAATTTCTCCCTTTGCATCGGACTCACGTCCGCAGCCTAGATTCATCAAGCTTCAAAGAAGTTACCTTTTCCATGAGTCTGACCTCGTGAACAAAGCCAACTTTCTCCAATTTTCTCAGCTTTTCACTGTTTTTATCTGAATTATCTCAGATCCGAGCTCCTCTCGAACACCCCCATCATCTCTCGGCATGGATGATGCAGAGCGACGAACCATGAAGCGGTCACGCTTCGACCAAACCGAGCCCGAACCTAGGCGCCCGTCTCGGTTTGACCGTCGATCGCGATCGCCTCCTTCTAAGCGCCTCGATGCGCCCCGAGAGCGAAGCCCAATTTCTCGTCCCGATGGTGATGCGAAAAGGCCAGGCGTAGATCCTGCCGCTGCTGCTGGTAAGCAATACCCTGCTCCTCCTGAAACGAGCTTCTGTTGACCAAGGTCCTAACTTCCCAAAATAGCTGCCGCTGCTGCCAAGATCAATGCTCAACTCCAGGCTAAGAAAGGCATCCATCATGCGGATGCACCCTCCATCAAGTCTCCATCCGACTCCGACTCGACTCCTGCACCTCCCCTCGGAAAGACCAAAGAAGGCGGTGTTATCGGCGGAGACATGTATGTCTCTGATGGCGACTACATCAAGGATATCGAGATCAACGATTTGCGAAACAAATATGTCATCACGAGAAGTGCGACCCTCAACGATATCAAAGCTCAGACTGGCGCCGGTATGGCAGCAACCTATCCTACTTCTCTGTATCGCATCACGCTAACAAGATTCAAGATGTTACCACGCGTGGAAAATATCTGCCTGATAAGAGCATGGCCACGCCAACTGTATGGCTCCCTGACATGTTCTTAAAACAATAAAAACTAACCCGCCGTATAGCATCCTCCACTTTATTTGCATGTGACAAGCACATCCAAAGAAGGACTCGAGAAGGCAGTTGCGATTATTGAAGATCTGATGAAACAAGAACTTCCAAACTTGGTTGACGAACGCCGCTTACGCCGACGTGAGCAAGATACTGTCGAGCGGGACGAATACGGAAGAGTATGCAAATGCACTACCACACCTCCCCCCTTCCTACACACCGACTAATGTATCACAGCGTAAATGGCCCGAGGAGAAGATTCCTATCAACCTGGAACCCTTGCCCGGGTTCAACCTTCGCGCCCAGGTTGTTGGCCAGGGCGGTGCTTATGTGAAGCACATTCAACACGAGACTGGCTGCCGTGTGCAGATCAAAGGCCGTGGCTCTGGATTCCTTGAACAAGCGACTAACCGTGAAAGCGATGAGGATATGTTCCTCCACGTGACGTACGTTTATCCCTCCTTTCGTTCTTCTCAAACCGCTTTGCTAACAGGCTCTCTTTAGTGGTCGTGAGATAGAAATGGTCCAGAAGGCTAAGGAGCTATGCGAAGACTTGATTGACAATGTCAAGCAGCAGTATGAGGAGTTCAAGAGCAGACCTCCGAGGAGTTATGGTGGTGGTGGTGGTGGTGGCGGTGATCACCGTGGAGGCTATGGTGAGCGTAGAAGCTACGGCGATCGCGGAAGCTATGGTGATCGTGGAAGCTACGGTGACCATGGTGGTCATGGTGGTCATGGAGGCCACCCCTCGCGTGGCGGCGATTCTTACCATGGCTACGGCAGGAACAGCTACAGCAACGAACCCCGATCGGCTAGTCCAAACACGCCTACCACCTCGAGTGCGCCCACCGCCACCGCCACGGCGTCTGCCTCCGCGGCAGATTATGCTGCCCAGTATGCGCAATACTACGGTGGACAAGACCCCTATGCCGCTTACGGTGGTTACGCTGCGTATGTTTTACATGATACTCTCTCCCAGCCTTCTATGACCGAGCACTAACGTTTTTTTTACTTGCTTTGTTCTAGCTATGTCCAGTACTATCAACAATACTATGCTGCCGCCCAGGCGCAAGCAGCCCAACAGGGATCGCCCGCACCTCCTTCAGGTCCTGCGCCGCCCACCTCTGCAGCTCCTCCTCCTCCCCCGGCGGATTCACCACCACCCCCGCCTCCTCCTAGCTCTGCTGCTCCTCCGCCACCTCCTCCGGGGTCCGGACCTTCCCCTCCTGGCGTTCCTGGCGGCTACGGCTCTGTATGTCACTCCATCTGGCTCCCCACGGGTCCTGGGAGGTGCTCTTGCTGACCACGTTCATAGGTTCCCCCGCCTCCCGGTCTTTAACAGGTAGTATTGTAGAATTGGGAAACGTTATGAACTTTATTGGCGCGACTGACCCAACTCAGCATGGTCTCAAGTTAGTCTAACAAGCGTGCTCGAACGGATAGGAAAACGGACCGTCTCATGCGCAGGTAGTATAAGTGATGCAAAATGACTGAAAAGAAAGGTCTCTAGGGACTCTAAGAATCCCCATTTAGAATTTTCCCCAAGCGAGCTACAAGCTCGGCCTCTACGAGACTCATGAACCACTCCCAGGGAAGCTTGGAGTTGGCTTGAAAAGGTTTGCTTCAGACTTGGTCGTGTAAGAATTGCTGAATCGGATTCAGGCGTCGACATGCCGGGTTAACACCACTTCTCGCTCGCCATTGCTGCCGTCAAAAATCTTGCGCACAGCAATGGTGATATCTATACCGAGGTAACTGATGCTGGTACGACGTCCTTGCCCACCCACCGTTGTCCTTCCGGTTGTCAACGTTTAAACTTGTATACGATTAGTAGTTTGAGGCTGTGGCCTCTCTCTGACACAAAGCAGGGGGCTCTCTGAGCCGTTCGCGACCGTGTTATCCCCGTCTTGGCGTAGCTAACCCCTGGCCGTGTTGTTCTGACCCCAGCAGCTGAACTAGCATTTCCCCTGTCCATTGTAGAGCTGGCGGCGTTTCAGAGGAAGGGTGCTCTCTCTGTTGTCTCGTCATGCTAATATTAACCTAGGTTCTGGACGGTCTGACTAGATTGTGAGATCCTGTTGAGCTCTGAGCTCTTGTTATTTCACGAGCGCAGACGAGTCTCCTGATTGTCACCGGAGGAGTGGGAGACCTCGCAGATACTAACAAGATTTGCTCTTACCCACCCTCTGCGATGCAATTGCTATCAGCATCTTTGTCTCGGGTCTAAAATAGGCTCGGGATCCACGGAAGAGACTAAAAGTGCAACACTTGACATCCTGCCGTATTAGGCGCCAATCTATTGATTTCTCTTGCTCTACCTAAGCCACAAGATATACTGATATACCGTTCCGTTCGCCTCTGATGAGAGGTCGAATCAGGACTAATACTTTAGCTTACAAAACTACAAGGGAGCATAATTAGGTTTTGAGATTCGATCAAGATACTTTCCGAATGTTCCCGGAAATATGACACACTTTTTTTCTTTTTCACATCTTGAGATTTCATCCGATTGCTAATACCAAGTAAAAGTAATAATCTGATCTCCCCAAACAAACTTTGTTGGTGACATCAGGATGCTAGCCGAATCCGCCAAGCCTCGAGTACTCCTTCCTGCTCAAGGCACCAGGTACCAACACAAAGGTTAACTTAGATAAGAAGCGAAGCGGGGAGCCCGACCAATCATGTGACAGATTTCCGCCTGACCAGCATCTCCACGTGATCTTCGTGATCCAGCTCAGCAGGCACGCCAGAGCGGCAGTGCGCTAAGAGAGCCCAAGCCCAAAGTAGCGGATTTGATGGGACCCATAGTTCAATACCGCCCGCCGCCACTCCATCCCGCCCTCTTATCCATTCTCTTATCCATTTACACTTTCCAACGACCTTTCAATTACTCACGAAGGTGTCGTTATTCTAGAACAACCTGTAAAATCCTACACGAAGTCTCTTTCATATTACACGGTCGCACGCACCCTAAGCCTCGAGATTACTGCTCGCCTCGGCCCCGACGTCGACAATGTCGAGTGACGAAGAGTCGTCCGCCTCCACACGGGCGTCGTCGAGGAAAGGAAAGGCCAAGGCGACAAAAGCGGACCTGCAAGACGACTCCTCAGAAGTAACTCCCCTGCTATCCGGATCTGCCTCTGTAACTCGATACGATGGCGAGGAGCACGACGCCGAAGATAACGATGCCCAACCCGAAGCTACGTCACCACGCAGTGCGGATGAGCGGCCTTCATCCTCACACTCGCTAAAGAGTTACTCATCAGCCGGGTGGCCGTCCATTGTCGCCGGCGTAATATTAATATCCATCACCATCGCCATAATGCTAGTAGCCTTCTTCGTTCCCGCCGCGGTCGAAGAATACGCGAAGCAGGCTGCTGTACTGGAACCGACGAATCTTTCGCTCGAGTCGATCACGACGACAGGAGTGCGCGCAAGGGTGCAGGCGAATTTCCGTCTCGATGGATCGAGGGTACGACAGGACGGACCCCGGCGTATCGGCCGCGTCGCCACCTGGCTAGTCGGCTCTCTCGGAACGGAGAAAACGCTCGTGGGCGTTTATCTTCCAGAGTACGACAACATCTTACTGGGAACTGCTATTCTGCCGCCCATGACTATTGGTGTCACCGACGGACATAGCACGTCGATCGATATCGTTGCCGAGCTGGCTCCCGGCGATGCGGATGGCATTCGATCGATCGCCAATCAGTGGTTGGAAGGAAAGCTGGATAGAGTCAGACTCTTGGGGAAGGCTGATGTCTCGCTCAGAACCGGGGTGCTCCCTCTCGGCACGCACTCCGTTGTTGAGTCGTTTATTGTTGAAGGTCAATCTCTCTATCGTTCCTTTGCGTCGTTGTATTTTGGGGAGAAAGTATTCTTCTGATCCGTCCGATTATGCTGGTCAAAGTCGGCTCGGCTCTTCCTCCTCTTATTTAACTTATAATGCTCTGTCACCTGCGCACCTGCTGTGTTTTTGCAACAATTACCCAAGTTACGTTCATGCGCTAATGCTTTCCTCCAGCGAACAAAATGCCTGAATTGCCATCGTATAACATCTCTCGACTCACCTTCAGCGATATTCCCGGATCCGCGCCTGACAAGAGGGCCGTCGGTGCTAATGTCACCATTGTGTCGTACAACAAGTACCCGGTAGAGCTCGATATACCCGAGCTCGGGTTTGAAGTGCTCGTGCCCAATTGCGCCGCCGCAGACCCCCTCATTCCAGTGGCGCTAGCTGTTACGGAGCCTTTATCCATCCGTGCCCACTCAGAAGTCGCTGTCGATGTCCATGGCGCGATCGAAGAACTCCCAGAGTCTCTTATTCGTGAATGCCCCGGATCCGGCTCCTCTCCGCTAGATGATTTCATCCAACGATACCTCAACGGAAAGCCGGCGAACGTGGTTGTCAGGGGGAGAAAGCTCCCCAACTCGGACACTCCTGAGTGGATTGGGGAGATTCTCTCAAGCATTGCGGTCCCGGTGCCGTTCCCGGGCAGGTCTTTCGATGACCTCATCAAGGAATTCTCGCTGACTGATGTCGATTTCCAACTTCCCGATCCATTGGCTGACCCGGATTCCGAGGACGCTGACCCGACTGTCTCGGGCACAATTCGTGCTGTTGCTGCGCTGCCCAAGGAACTGAACCTGGAGCTTAACGTTACGAATATCAAGGCCACAGCCGATGTTTTCTACAAAAAGAGGCCGTTTGGAAAGCTTCGAATCAAGGACTGGCAACACGCGAACTCGACAAGAATCGACGACCCTGCTAGCGGCGAAGCTTCGTTGGTCATCAACTCCCGCGTAGAAGACGTACCTCTCAACATCACGGACTCCGACGTCTTCACGCAGGTTCTGCAGGCCTTGATCTTCGGCGACAAGGATGTCCTCCTCGATATCAAGGCCCTTGTAGATATCAAGGTGGAAACGGCGCTCGGCGAGCTCGTGCTCAATAAGGTTCCCACCGAGGGAAATATCCCAGTAAAACGTCCGTCCATGTTCCACTAACCCTCTTGATAAGCCCCGAAACCTCGTGGGTGCCTTGGACGCTGAGGTATCTCTTAGCACTTTCCTCCGTTCTTTCTCGACACACGAGGTTGATTAGAAGGAGAACTATGATGCTGACGCTCTAGGATGTTTTAGATTTGCCAAAGGGCTCGCTGACCCAGCTGCGTCCGAGTGTGGACAAAGTCAGGGTGCTGAAGACGACGGAGGATGCGATTCACATTGAAGCATACGTCAATGTGACGAATCCGACACCTTACTCTGCCTACATACCTTTCTTTACTGTCAACGTGATCAAGAATGGGTCTTTCATCGGGGATGCTACTATCCGAAATGCGCGGGTTGTTCCGGGCAAGAATGAGAACCTGCTTGTGTCTGCAGTGTGGGAGCCTGCACGGGGCGGTGCGAAGGGAAAGAAGATCGGTGTGGATTTGATTTCTGGATATCTTTCGGGGGAGAACATCACAATCGCCGCGAAGACCCACAGCGGCAGCATTCCCTCGTCGCCTCTGATCGGCAAAGCACTTTCCAAACTCGACATCGAAGTATCGGCGCCAAAGCTCAACCTACCATCCGACGACCCGGAGGACAAGAATAAGTTTATCCGAGACGCTACTTTCCATGTGTTTTCATCTACGGCGACGTTTACGCTCGTATCGCCTTTCGAGTACAACACCTTGCTGCTCGAATGGGTCAACGCGACTGCCTACTATAACCATACTGAGCCCGTCGGCCATATCGAGTACGACGATTCCTTTGCCGTGCCTCCCGGCGCTACGACGACACCGCGGCTACCGGTGCAGTGGTCGGCCGACTCGATTGGGTACGATGCCGTCCGAAGGGCTCTTGGCGGCACGCTGAAACTAGACGCCAAAGCCGATGTGACTGTCAGATTGGGTCAGTATAGAGAGACGGTGTGGTACATTGGCAAGAGCATCGGCTCAAAGATTCGTCCTTGAGTGCCGTTTGTTCCATGCGTTCATTCTTTTTGAGAGCACCACCGTCTCTTTTTTTTGTTTCCTTTTTTCCTTAGACTCTTTCCCCTTTGTCTCTTTTGGGCTTTTTTTATACTATACGAATTTCGTGATTTAGATCACTATACGATTACAGCGTCGGAGTCGGGGTTATGCCACTTGGCCTTGGAGTATTACACGGAGATACTAGACTGATTGTCTTTGACGTTCAGATGAAACATGCAGTTCCTGCAGCTGCGAAGAAACAGAACAGATGTCTTTTCCTTCTTTTTTTTTTTCGTTTATATCATATTTCCTGTTCTTTTACCTTTTTCTCTTTTTTTTTTGCGGGACTTTGATAGGATTCGGCGTTATTAGACTCGAATAGAGCAAGAAATTGAAACAAGAAATATATCGTGTGATTATATAAGCATTTAAAAATGTATAAGTGACTTTCCACGATGTTTAAGTCCGCAACTTGACCTTGTATATATCACGCGTCTATCATTCTTAACTCCTTTTTCCTAGATCGTGGAGGTTTCGCAACGTGCATCCTTCTTCTTAACGTATCGGTATTTTTATTTTCGATCGGAGGCATAGCATCCTGGGGGCAGCCACTATCCACTTTGAAATCCACTCGGCTCCGGCTCTTGGCAAATTCACATCCCGGACTCGCAACGTCATAAGCTTCGGAAGCTCTGGGATAATCGAAGACAGCAAACAAAAAAGAGTTTTTCCCAAACCACTACGATTTCCCCACGGCCTACAAAGAAATCCTCCCCATTTCTAAGAACGGTGCCTTTCGAGAAAAGGAAAGCGAACTCGGGAGAGAGAAAATGGCGCCTCAGATCTACGGCTACGGTGTCCGGACGCGCAAGTCTCGCCGGCTCATCGTTACCTGGATAGCGGTGATGGTGTTGGTCTTTTTCATGACGTGGTATTTAACTGCGGGGAGGGAAGGGGAAGGGAGAGTCGTACATGGATTGAAGGGGGCGAAGTTTAGGACGGATGCTTGAAGGGGTTCCTTTGGGAAGTGGTGAGGATGGAGGGTTTGGGATGGGGGCTGAGGAAAGGGGGAACAATGGGATTGTGTTCTCGTTTGTAAGGGACTAGTCGGGATTGAATGGATGAGAAGAGGATTCCCTGCTCGTGTTTAATGTCTTTTATTTTATGAGGTTGGATGAACTGGATGCCTTGGATTGTCTTTCTTGGGAGCGTCCACAAAGGGAGACTACAAAGAGTGGGCAGGAAGCTGTACATTACAAAAGAAGTCGGGCCTCGAATAATGAAGGTGTTTTCCTTTTCTTTTCTTTGTTGCCATTGTTAATTACGAGCCCAAAGTAGGTGTTTCGAGAACGATGCTCTCCCATTGTCCTATTCTACTATATAAGACTCCCAAGCCATCTTCGTGAAACTCCCGTCTCTCCTCTCTCAAGAAACCATCAATAGGCAACCTCATCTAGACCCTACTCCACGAAACCCAAGCCAAACCAGACACGAAATAGGTGAGTATTCCCCATACTCGCCCTCTCCGCCCTCTCCGCTAACCCACAATACTGCATTCAGGCCCGCCAAATATGGATTCAGTAGGGAACCCAATCCCACCCCCAGACCTCAACAAACCCCTTCCTCCACTCCCCGTCCATTTCCCCTTTCTCTCCCATCAAGACGAAAACCCCAGGACCATTACCGAAGAACAACTCCACGGATCCTTCCAGGGGAGAGCCGCAGAGAAATACTTTCAAGTCCTAACTCACGACGGCTCCTCCCACCAGAGCAAACACGATGACGACGAACCAGAAGGCAGTTCAACAAGGTACTGTATCCACGGAAACCACCGCCCTGAGGGTGATCCCCCCCGTCCAACTAACCAGCCCTGCGCGTGCATCAGGAACGAAACGCATAGATCCCGACCCCCCATCTTCGAAAGACGAGAAGTGCATCTCCGAGCGTCTGCCGGCGAAGCCAGTCCCCTCATCCAAATACCCAAATCTCAACCCATAGGTAGAATGGTCCGGACGGGGAAGATATACAGGGTCGAATCCTTCCGTTCCGGCATCCCCTTGTCCCCAGCCACCGTTGAGCACCGGCCCGTTGTCATAAAGGACGTGGGCGCTAGGCGCTCTGCTCGGCTTGTTACTTACAGGGAGATCCCGGAGGCTGGCCGGGTTCGCCACTCGCGGGGAGAGATCTTAGACTCTTCGGCTTCGACGGAGGGGCCTAGTCGGAGCGCTTCCTTGGGCGATTCTTCTCCGTCTGCGGGGTGGGCGAGTCGGAGTACGCAAGTGTCGAACCGGGTGCTTCGTCGTGTAAGGGGCCTACTTGATCTGAGACTAGAAAGCTCAATTCTGACGTCGGCACCACAGCAGATACCGAGATATGACGAGTCTAGTACGGGTTTAACACATGCCGAAGAGAGACGACTTCAGGCGTCGAGGCGAGGTCCGCGGATAACCCCGAACGGTCTCCCTACGGGACTTTTCAGGAGTCTGACTGTGCCAAGGCAGGAGTCAGCCCCAAACTATGCTCGGCCGCTCCTCCCGAATCGCCTGCAAGTGCAGGACGCACAATGTGCGCCAGCGGCAAGCGTGGCGGCGAGCCAGCATGTCCAACGACCCACTGATTTTTTCAATCCTCTAGAATCATCAAGCCTCTCCAGCGACTCTACCGGCACGACTTCCACTCCGTCGAAGAACAGCAGGAACTATACGAAAGGTGGCGACCTCATATCCAGTCAACTCAACCAGACAGCGGCAGCCTTCGACAATAACGAGGGACGAAGACCTCCAGCCAGGTCTTTCAGTGATCCTAACTCATCCTCGTCCGTGGCAGAGAGTGGTGCACAATACACCCAGAGGATGTGTCGAGTATTGAGTCCCCTCGACGAAGTTACCACCAGGGTCTTCAACAGCCCCTCAGGATCGCACCTTTCCAGGCTATCTACTAACACCGTCTACGACTACCAAGACTACTACCCCGAGCATCCCGCACCCGACCCGCATCTCGATCCAGGCGGAAACAACATCCCCCATCACAACAACACAACCCCTAGGCTCCACCGAGCTCTATCAGAGACAGCCAACTCAGCAGCACTAGAAGAGCTAATCACCCAGATGGAAAGAGAAGGCGAAGAGCTCGTGCAGGAGTTCGGCGAGATGGTGAGACCGTGTTCTCCGGTCCTCTCTAGCGCGCTGTACGCCAATCTTCCCGAAATAGATGTGGCCACCGAAGTTGAGGACTACGCCGGAGCCCAAGTCGGCCCGCTATCGCCCAACAGGCGGATTGGGAGCAGGTATGGGAATTGGGATGGAAGATGGACGGGACATTGGGCATAATGTCCTACTCCTCCAAGTGGAGCAGTGGCAGTTTTTCACAGCTTGTTTCTTGGGGGCAAGCAACCTCCCTCTTAATAGGTAAGTTTGACATACCGCGGGAAGCGGCCAGGTAGCCAGTTTGCCTGGCACGTCACATAGAGATGGAAGAGCAGATGGGTTCTACTCCGCGGCAGGGAATAGGACACACTTACCTCTTCAAGATCTAGAGACCCTCTTGACTTGTGTCAGCAAAGAAACCAATCACCATAGGAAAAGAAGAAGAAGAAAACTGGTAAGAAGAAAACTGGTAAAAATGCACCTTTTGTTATAATAAACCTGTGTAGTGTATGCCATCCCATCGTGTGAAAAAGGAAAAAAAGAAATGGCGCCTATGCCGATCGACAGCCCTATACAAAAACCACCCCGACTCTCATACCTTTTGTGATCTTCTATCAAGTCTCACACAAAACTTACGCGAGCCGCACACCAGCCTCCCTCCTCTTCTTCAACTGCTGAGCCGTAACCGAGCTCATACCCACATTCTGACTAGCGTCCAGCACGCTCTGCGCCTCGCGCCTCTGCTCGTCGGCGATCTTCTTGAGCTTCTTATCGGTCTTGCCCTTCCCGCTGCCCTTTCCGTGGAACTGGTGGCTGAGGTGCTTGAAGGCGTCCTTCTGGTCGAGCCGCCGGCCCATGTCGTCCGTGTACTTGATCTCGAAGGTGGGCTTGAACTCGGCGTTGAAGAGCTCCGCCATTTTTCGCGAGGCTTGGAGGTCTCGTTGCGTGTTTTGCTGGCGGGCGAACTCTTGCTGCTCGCGCTGGCCCATCCTTTCGAGGCGGCCGCTTTGTCGGTCGCGTTCGCGCTGGTGCTTCGCTGCCTCTTCGATCTCGAGCTCCATGCGTTTTTTCTTGGCTAGGAATTCTTGCTTCTTTAAGAACGTTTCGTGGCGCTCTGCGCCGTCGGACTCTTTGAGGATGCCTCGCTCTCGGAGGAGGGATAGCGTGGCGGCTAGTCCTCCGGCGATGGTTTTCTCTTCCATGATATCCTCATCGCCGGATAGCTTTTCGTCTTCCTCCTTTAATGCCTGGTCGCGCAGGTCATGCTCATCTTGAGTAGGTAGATATCCATTCATGGGAACGTCTTCGTTGTCTGCGGGCGAAGGTGACACAGCTTTTGTCGCTGCCGGCTCAGCAGACTGCTTGCGTCTTCTAGGTTTCTCATCTTCTTCGTCTGGCTTCTTGATACCAGCAACAAATTCCGATACCTCGCCGATTACGAGCCCGCCATCGTCTTCTGGCACGGCTTCTTCAGAGTCATCGGCTTCCTTTAATTCCTTGACGATATCTTCGGGCCGCATCTTCTTCCTCTTTTTCAGAGCATTTCTCCTCTGCATGGAAAGCGCCAGCTGAAGGTCATCGTCGTCGACGAAGTTGACATCCTCGCTCTTCCGCTTCCTTGCGTTTTCTTTCACGCTCGTATCGATGTCCATTTTTTGGTCGTCTTCGGGTGTGGGTTCGGGCAGGAGAAAGTCATCCGCGTCTATGGGTTTTTGCCTCGTCGACTTTGTCTTTTTCTTCTTTGGCTTCTTCACCTTGATCTCTGATATGTCGAGGTAGTCGGACGACGGCCGGGTATTTTCTGGAGGGGCAGAGTAGTTAGCGAATATGACGGAATCATCATCTCGAGGCCGAAAGTCGCCAGACATACCATCGATGACATCTAGGTTCACGGCCTGGCCTCTACTTGACTTGCTGGGGGCAGTATCAAGGATGTCGGCCAAATCGGAGACGGCGCCGCTAGTATCAAGAGTGAAGCGTTTCCTCTTTTCGCCGTAAATCTCCTCGTCGTACTTGGACAGCACATTCTGCACATCCATGTCGTCCATATCAAGGGGGTTATAATCAGCCTTCTTTTTCTTCAGGTCGAGATTCTTCTTGAGCTTCTCCTGTTCCCTGAGGCCCAAGTTCTCAAGCTCATCTCCCTCCTCTTCGTATTGGTCTATCGTCGCGTCCTTGAGAGTAAGGATCTGCTCGTCGCCGTCCACGAACTGCGAAACGTCATGCGCGACCTTCACGCCGGCAAGATCTCTCGAGGTATACTGAACAGCCGCCGCCGCCTGCGCTTCAGCAGCAGCCTGCTCTTCCTCCAACTTCCGTAACTTGGCAATCTTCTTCTGCCTCTTCTTCTGTCCCATCAACCACGCCTTGGCATCGAGCTCCTCCTCTCCGGCTCCGAGCTCGCCAAGACCTTTTCCCTCCATCACGGCATGTCGCTGGGCCTTTTCGCGTGCCTTCTTGATGGCCGCAGCTCTCTCGTCGCGTTTCCGCTTCGCCTCTTCTTCGTCGCGAAGCTTCTTGAAGTTGTCGTAGGCCTCGGCCGACCGAGCCTCGAGGTAATCTTCCGGCTCGTCATGGCCGCTGCCTTCATCGTCGAATCCTGAAGCTACGGCGCCTGGCACGGGCAGGGGTTTCATGCCCAGCGAGATGCGCAGCTTGTTCGTCTCTTCGAGGGTGGCGGCATCCATGGTGGGCTGAGTTTGATGCGGGTAGAGGGTGAAGAATTGGATGCGCCAAGTTTTATGATGGTTTTAAGGCCGGTGTCAACTTGTAATATCGTCGGAATGCCTGTAAGTAGAGTAATTCGTTGGTGGGAAGACGAGCAGTTGGTTTGTGAGATAGCAACAGCTGCCTGGTTGGAGAGTTCGTCGCAGCAATTTGAGCGGACGTGATGCTGGTAATATCAAGTTGACATGGAATTGAAAGACTGCGGATTAAATAAGCATACCATTATGTCAGCAGGAATTTCTTCCTATATCACCAGAAAAATTCGGCCTCACATTTTCCTCTCTTTTCTTCTTCTTCTTTCAATACAATCACGGATCTGTTCCCAGCTTTCCTCCTGCACGTTCGCGTGTTCAGCTGTTGATCGCTAGGGAGGCTCGATCGTTCTCAAGGAGCCACCACTAGTCCCCATGGTGTCAATCATCCGATCGACAGATCCCAGACCGACCAACTTTATTGTTTGGGGCAGCTATATTCCAACCCTCTTTTCCGAGATCATTGATCCGTGAGGTAGGGGATAACCATGGCCTTGCCACATTTCTTCTCTTCGGTTTTTTCTTGTGTGTGTGCTTGTTTGTAAATCCTCGGACCGTTTTCGGTCCTCGACGTGTGCCGGAGGTAACTGGGCATCTTGGAGTCTCACAGGACAACGAAGAAGGAGCTAGGATACGCTTGGCGTAGAAGGGAGCCTAGCAAACACTTTGCGTCCTGATTCTTCCCATACTTGTTTGTTGGTCCTTTCTCTTGCTTGCTCCGTCCTCGGTGTACAACCAGGCAGGCCGTCCGTCGCTTAATAAGAGAAGGCCCGAAGATGGATACGTAGTGCCACAAATACCAAGTCGCGGGTTGTAGCCAACCAGACGCGAGAGACACGACTTGTTCAGCCGTTCATCAAATAGTGCCGCCTCCTGTAATCAAAATGCCCAGCGACACCATGGCGACATCCATCAAGGATAGTTGCCTTTCCATCCGGTCCTGGGCACGATGGTGCCTGCCTGAGCGAATCGGTGGTTCACGTGCGGCCATGCCGGATTGGAACACCTCAACTTGATCACATGGGGTGGGTGGCGGGAATGCCCAACCAAAGACCTTGAATGGCCTTGGCTATGTTAGATCCGAAGCGTTTAATTCATGATGCCCTCCTGCTCATATCTTGGTTGGATGTGTCGTAGGCTGCCTTAACTTCGCGCTAATGTGAGGACCTGACTTTCGAGGAGTACCGCCGGATAACTTGCCGCCGAGCTGAGTTCACTGCCAGATGCTGTGCTACAGTATCTTGTTCCTGGGTGCATCTCCCTAACATATAAGCGAGTCAACGCCAGCCGACGACTTCCCGTTGCGGGGAGGCTTTGCCAGGATGGGTTTCGTATCTGCAATATATCAAAGCATCCTGTGCCTACTTGGAGGACCTTTCTGCTCTCGATCATTTCTATTGTCCGTTCCTAACATCATGACCGCACTGCGAGCTCCAAGCTCCGTGTCGACGCCATGGAACGGATCCCTCGATTCCTTTATCGCATGGGAACGTCCGATATCTCTCGAGAATATCCTGTGCAATATCGGTCCCGAATGCGTCGGCGATGAATCTGTTGGTCCGGGCATTGTTCTTGCTTCACCGAGCAAGGTAGATCCGGACTGTAAGTCTTTCTTGGTGTCCCTCTTTAGGAGGCAAGCTTTATTTTAATATCGAGTTAGACTTCTACACGTGGACGCGGGACTCGGCTCTCGTGTTCAAAGGTTTGGTTGAGGTCTTCACTCGGAATACGACCACGGACCTGCAAACAGAGATTCATAATTACATTCTCGCCCAAGCTTCCCTCCAGACGGTTGAGAACCCGTCCGGCGGTCTTAGAGATGGGTCTGGGCTTGCAGAGCCGAAGTTCCACGTTGATCTGACGGCCTTTACTGAAAACTGGGGTACGGGAACTTGTCTAAATTTTACCGACGAAAATAACATCGGGTCGCGTAACTTACACGGTTGTCTATCTCAGGTCGTCCGCAGCGTGACGGTCCCGCACTGAGGGCTATCGCAGCCATTACTTATGCGAATTGGCTCTTGGAAGAAGGACATGCCTCTCTAGCTCTGGACAAAGTCTGGCCTGTGGTCCAAAACGATCTGAGCTATGTTGTCCAGTATTGGTACGATTCTTGCGATAGCTTGAACAGCCAAGGGATATTGAGACTGACAGTATGTGTAGGAACAACACGGGCTTTGATCTTTGGGAAGAGGTTGAGGGTAGCTCATTCTTTACCACAGCAAGCCAGTACCAGGGTAAGCATCGCTTATTCGCAATGTCTCCGTTCTGTTGGGTTCTCGCTAATAAATAAACAAGCACTTGTCGAGGGAAGCACTCTGGCCAAGGCTCTCGGCTTTTCATGTCCACACTGCGACCTCGTTGCTCCACAGATTCTTTGCTTCCTTCAGCAATATTGGTCGTCTACAGAAGGATACATTCTCTCTAATAGTACGAATATGCTCAAGAGTTTATCCCGTGCCCCCTCACGTTCTCCTCTACTAACACGAGACACCTCTCACAAAGTCAATTCCCAAGACGGTCGCTCTAGCAAAGACGTCAACACTATCCTAGCGTCCATCCATTCCTTCGATCCCTCCGCCGGGTGTGATGACAGAACGTTTCAACCATGTAGTAGCAAGGTCCTCGCCACGCACAAGATTCTCGTGGACTCGTTTAGGACCGAATACTCAATCAACAAGGGAATAGAACCGGGAAAAGCCGTCGCCATCGGGAGATATCCCGAGGACGTCTATTACGGAGGGAATCCTTGGTATCTCGCCACACTGGCTGCTGCCGAACAGGTATACGATGCTCTCTATGTGTGGGAACAAGACGGGCATATCGACGTTACGGATGTTGACTTGGCCTTCTTTCGGGATTTCACCCCCGCGCTTAGTCCAGGAAAATATCTGAACGACACGGCCGAGTTCGATGAGCTTGTGCATTCCATCTCCGTTTACGCGGACGGATTCCTCGAGATCGTGGCCCGGTACATCCACCCCAACGGTTCCATCGCCGAGCAGTTCGGCCGTGACAATGGATCGCCTGTTTCCGCGAGGGATCTTACGTGGTCTTACGGAGCATTCCTGTCGGCGGTTGCACGTAGGGATGGGCAGCTTCCTCAACCCTGGCTTAATCCCTCAGCGATCTCAGTCCCAGATCGGTGTGTGCCGACGTCCATCGTGGGATATTATGCGGCTGCGACTCCCTCATCGTTCCCTCTCCCGGAGGGTGATGCCAACACAACAACACCGACGGCGGCGCAGTCCTTTAGCGAGAATGGGAGTGCGTGTCCGGGGACGAGGTATGTAGTAGTTAAGTTCGAAGTCCGGGTCACTACGTTGTGGGGTCAGACCATCAGAATAGTCGGGAATAATGATATCCTCGGCGGTTGGGATCCGAATCTCGGGGTTGATTTGGATGCCACGGCATATACCGAGGAGGATCCGGTATGGGGTGTTTCCATCGTCCTCTTGGCCGGGCAAAGCATACAGTACAAATTTGTCCGGGTTGGCCAGGATGGAAGGCAAGTCGAGTGGGAGAGCAGTCCCGATCGAACATATTCCGCGCCGGCGGAGTGCGAGACTACGGCGACTGTGCCAGCAGCCTGGAATTTGAATGTTCCAGGAAAGTAGGTAGTTTGTTTTGAGCTTTGATGGGCTTTACTGATCCCATCTGCTGTCGGAGAAGCCTATCCAGCATCGCTCTGGTATCGATTTATGTTTCCATCCCAAGTTTAGTTAATAATAATATGTGTTGTCTATTCGATATCCATTCATCCAAACAATGTTATTGTCAGCATCAAAATGACTCCCAAATTCAGTGATGGACTTTTATTTTTTGCTCCAATTCAAATTGTTCCTTATCGCTTATCAATCAGCCCCTCCAATGGCCCCCCACCAAAAAGCCTCCAAGTCCAGTATCTCTCACAATCGCAAACATCAAATCCATCCACCATCCTGTTCTCACCCCAATCGTTTTCCAACTACGACAACTTGAGCCATCGGTGCTCTCACTCTTCCAAACCCAACACGAATCCTTCCTACCAGGCCTGCAACAAGTAACAAGACTCGAATCGGCCGAAAACCCACGCAATGCCGTCCCCCACCCCACCCGCCACCATCACCCCCCTCGCCCCCCTCAAACCCGACCTCTACGAACGCGCCTGGTCCTCCATCCCCCATCCGACCCTTCCCCTCCTCGCAACCTCCCACGGCCGCACCGTAACCGTCTTCTCCCTCACCTCCCTCACCCCTCACAGCACCGTAACGAACGGCCACGAGCGATCCATCCGCTGCACAGCCTGGAAGCCCAACCTACCTCCCTCCCGCCTATGCCTCGTCTCCGGTAGCTTCGATTCGACAGCAGGACTATGGCGATGGGAAGGCGCGACGAATAAAGAAGTCGATCATGCAACGGACCTGACTCCTACGTCCGACGAAGAAGAGGAGGAGGAAGATGCAGACTGGCAGTTTACGCTCGTGTTAGAAGGCCACGACTCCGAAATCAAAGGCGTCGCATTCTCCCCCTCGGGCGCCCACCTCGCCACCTGTTCGCGCGATAAGTCCGTCTGGATCTGGGAAGACGTGGGCGCCGCCGAGGACGACGACGAATGGGAGACCGTCGCAGTGTTGAACGAGCACGAGGGGGACGTGAAAGCCGTGGCGTGGTGTCCCGACGTGCCCGGGAGGAACGCGCGGAGGACGTATTCTGCTGATGTTTTGGCGAGTGCGAGCTATGATGATACGGTGAGGATATGGAGGGAGGATGGGGATGGGGAGTGGGTTTGCGTGGCGGTTTTGAGTGGGCATGGGGGCACTGTTTGGGGCATTGCCTGGGAGGGGAGGGAGAGGGGGGATGAGGCGTTTCCGAGGTTGTTGAGTTGTTCTGCGGACAGGACTGTTAGGGTGTGGAAGTTGAAGGCTGATGAGGATGATGCGGAGGAGTCTTCTACGGCGACGCTAGGTGGTATCCCGAATACGATGCGGAGATCTCTGAGAGAGGACTGGGTCTGCGAGGCTATACTCCCCAAAGTTCACACGCGAGATATTTACTCCGTCGCATGGAGCCCCAAGACCGGCCTCGTCGCCAGCACCGGCAGCGACGGCATCATCGCCCTCTACCGTGAAGAAGACGAGCCCCAATCGCCCGAGAACACCATCACCCCCGAGTCTTTCAAGGACGAAGAGCAGCCCGCCGGCTCTAAGAAGTGGAAACTCCTCGCCACGTATAACGGCGCCCACGGCCCTTACGAAGTTAACCATATTACGTGGTGTCCGAGGTACGATTCGTCTTCTGAGAAGAAGCCCGGCGAGGAGATGCTCGTTACGACGGGTGATGATGGACTTGTACGAACTTGGCGGGTGTCGCCATCGCCCTAGAAACTTATGCTATATACGCGATACGGATTGTTTCTAATTGGGGGGGGTTGTTCGTGGCGTTTCCGGGCTACGTGTTTTCTCGATAGACATAGAGGAGGAACAAGGGTGACTGTTCTCTCGAAACGCAAGACTTCACATCGATCAAAAAAGAAGACACAAAATCTTTCATCCCAGAAAGCAAAAATCATAAGTTAAACTACCGACTCTATAATGATGACCATGGCATTTCCTTTGTAAACTTCTCACATGCCTCCTCCTCCCCTGCACTTTTTTTTATACAGGTTGCCGCTCAGAAATCTCTCGACGTCCCGTACGAGGAGAAAATAATGAAACGACTGAATGATTGTTTGTGTTTGTTGGACACTAAAAGGGGGACGACAAACAACTTGTCCCCCATTGATTGTCCTTGTTAGGAAACAAGAAGAAACAGGAAAATAGTAATGCTGTTTTTCTCCCCATCCCTCTCTCTCTCTTTCTCTCTCTATACACTTATATGGGTGCCTCGGGGCTTTTTTAATTCGAAATTCTTGTGGAAGAATTTTGTTCAACCCATGTTGTTTTGGTTTTCTCGTCGTCTTCCTCCTCATGTCGACCCGAGCAAAAGAAACATCAAAAGAGATTAGGTAAAAGGAATAAAACTCCCATCTTTTTCTCCCTTCTTCCGCGATCATATCGTGTAAGAAAAAAGGGTTTAAAAATCAAAGTGTGAAAACTGTACAGATCTCGCCTCTCACCATCCTTCCCCGCACCTAAGAATTTTTGTTTTCTTTCTTTTTTTTTTGATTGGGGTTGGCTTTTGTTTAAGCCTCACCCTTGAGCTTGTCCTGCTTGACGGTAAAGGCCATCTCCAAGAGCTCGGCCTCCTCAGAAGTGTGCACGTGCTTCATACCAGTGGCGACGGAAGCGCTGGGGTTGCGGCCGGCGTACATGACGTGTTTCCTGTCGTGGTACTTCGTGTGGTTGAGGAGGGTCTCGATGCGGGGCTGCGTGAAGCTCCAGGCACCGGCGTTGAGGGGCTCTTCTTGGGCCCAGACGATGGTCTTGGCGTTGGGGTACATGTCGAGGTTCTCCTTGAGCTGCTGCCAGGGGAAGGGGTTGAGCTGCTCGATACGCGTAAAGGCGACGTTGTCGATCTGGTGATCCTGGCGGTACTTGTGGAGGGCGGTGTAGACCTGGCCAGTGCACAGGATGACGCGGTCAATCTCCTCGGGCGACTTGATGACACCGGTCTTGTGCTCGGGGTCCTCGATGATCCAGCGGAAGCTGGAGTCACCGGTGAACTCATCGAGGGACGAGCGGGCAAGCGGGTGACGGAGGAGAGACTTCGAGAAGAAGATGATAAGAGCTAAAGAGTTGAAGAAAAGTTAGCGGATTGTTTTTAAGTATAATTAAAAATATATTTGCGAGTATCAAGAGAAACTTACGCTTTCGGAACTGCCTGCACATCTGTCGGCGAAGAACGTGGAACAGGTTGGAAGGCTCGGTCATGTAGACAATCTGCATGTTGCAGTCCTGGTGCTGACGAGCGAGCTTGTCCTCAGAGGGGAAGATGCGAGGATCCTCGTTGGAGAGCTGAAGGTATCGCTCGAGACGTCCGGAAGAGTGCTCGGGACCCTGTCCGTCGTAGCCGTGGGGCAGAGACATGACGAGACCGGTTCGCTGCATCCACTTGACCTCACCAGAGGCGATAAACTGATCGATGATACATTGGGCGTTGTTGGCGAAGTCACCGAACTGAGCCTCCCACATGACGAGGGCGTTGGGCGACTGCAGAGAGTAACCGTACTCGAAGCCGAGGGCACCGAACTCGCTGAGAGACGAGTTGGAAATGACGAACTTGCCCTGGTCCTTGCTGAGGTGCTGGAGAGGAGTGTACGTGTCCTCCGTCTCCTGGTCGTGGAAGACGGCATGACGCTGCGAGAAGGTACCACGCTCAACGTCCTGGCCGGAAACTCGCACGTGGTTGCCCTCGGTGACCAAAGAACCGAAAGCTAGGGCCTCAGCAGTAGGGAAATCAATGTTCTTAGCACCGTCAACGACCGACTTGGAGCGGTTCTTGAGAATTCTCTTCAAGTTGTTGTGTACAGTGAAGCCCTCGGGGTAAGAGCCAATAACATCACCAATGTGCTTCAGTGTCTGCTCGTCAACAGCGGTAGGGTTGTGGGGCAAGATCTCGGTGGCAAGTTCCTTGGGAGACTTGAAGCCGTTCCAGGCCGACGTGGTCCACTCCTTGGAAGTGGACTGGTAGTCCTTGGACCTGTTGAAGCTGTCCTGCAACATGCGCCAGACCCAGCTCTTGTGTTCCTCGATGTCCTCTTTCGTGAAGGTGCCTTCACGGAGGAGCTTGTCGACGTAGATATCGATCTGGGGCTCGTGGTCCTTGATGCGCTTGTACATGAGGGGTTGGGTGAACGAGGGCTGATCCGTCTCGTTATGTCCGTGCTTTCGGTAGCAGATAAGGTCGATGACGACGTCGTGCTGGAACTCGGCGCGCCAGTCAGCAGCAAGCTGGCAAACGAAGGTGACGGCCTCAACATCATCGGCGTTGACGTGGAAGACCGGGGCGTCGATGGCCTTGGCGATATCGGTACAGTAGGCAGTCGATCGAGCGAAGCGGGGATCCGTGGTGAAACCAATCTGGTTGTTGACAACCAAGTGGATGGTACCACCAGTGGAAAAGGCAGGGAGGGAGTGGAATCCGAGACACTCGTAGACGACACCCTGGGCGGCGAAGGCAGCATCACCGTGAAGGAGGACAGACATGGCAGTTTTGTGGTCCGTCTCATCGCTATTGTAGTGCTGGATAGCACGCGTCTTGCCCAGGACAACAGGGTCTTCGGCCTCCAAATGGGACGGGTTGGCAACAAGAGAGAGCTGGACACGCTTGCCAGAGGGGGTAGGGCGCTCGAAGTTCATACCAAGATGGTACTTGACGTCACCAGATCCCTCGTCGGGGCTCTGGGTACCGGCGAATTCGCTGAAGATGGACTCGTTGGGCTTTCGGACGACGTTGGACAGGACGTTGAGACGACCACGATGGGGCATACCGATGACAATGTCCTTGACGCCGTAGTCGACGCTGCGGTCGATGAGGGCCTTCATACCGGGAACAAGGGTTTCGCAACCTTCGAGGCCGAATCGCTTATCGTTGGGGTACTTGCTGGCAAGGAAGGCCTCGAAGCTGGAACTCCAGATCAAGCGGTCGAGAATGCGGCGCTTCTCGTCGATGGAGTACTTGAAAGGCGTGGGAACCTCGAGGCGCTCTCGAAGCCAATCACAGCGAGTGCGGTTGGGAATGTGGATGAACTCGACACCAAAGGAACCCGAGTAGATGTGCTCAAGGTTGGAGATGATTTCGCGGAGAGTCATCTTCTGGCGTTCAGGGGTCTTGAAGCGAGGCAAGATACCAGGGCCAAGCTCGAACTCGGCATCAAGGTCCTTCTCGGTGAAATTGTAGAACTCGAGGGTCAGTTCCCGGGGCCTGACATTACCAAAGCCCTTGGAAGAGTTTCGAATGCCGAGAGGATCGACGTTGGCCTTGTGGTGACCACGAGCCTGGTAAGCGCGACACAGAAGCTGGACCTTGAGGTGCTTCATCAGATCACTATTCTCGCTGTGTCCCATACCCTGACCGGGGGTCAAGCTGGGGACGCCTCCGGTAGCGCTGGGGACCAGGTTGGGCGGAGGGATGAATGCCTGGGAGATCGGCATATCGCCGCTCTCCATGTTTCGGAAGTAGACCTGCCACGACACGTGGACGCTGGAAGGGTCTTCTTTCCATTGCATGTACATCTCATCGATATAGCTCGCCGCGCTTCCCGAAAGGAAGTTGTCACTCGTGTCTGGAGGAGCGGAAGTCGCGCTCGTGGTGTATCTTGTTTTTTGGCTGGCCACGGCCATGGCTCTGCGGGTAGAAACAGATCGCCATGCCGGCGAAGAAGCCGATGGGCTCAGGAGGCGACCTCCGGCCCTGCAGGCGATATTCCTCAGCATGCTGAGAGGTTTTGAAGCTCTAAGCTTTGCGATTGATCTATATGAGGGGATTGCGGCGACAGGAAAATAGTCGCGTATATAGTTTTAACGTGACAGTTCGACTGACGGCAACTTCGGCAGGTCTCGTAGGGGCAAGCTTCTCGTCGCAATGCTTCTCTCGACCGGGGAAATGGGAGGACTCAGCGAGCGGGAAGCACCAGGCTGGCCAAGTAAAATCGAAGCTGAATGAGCGGCGGAGTAAGTCTTTGGGGAAAGAAAAAAGGAAAAAGAAGAAAAGACAACGCCGCACAGATTAGTACATGGAAGCAAAAGCTTAAGCAAGGTCAATTGCAAAGCCTGAAAGATGGCACAAGCTGTGTTAATGTCAATAGGCGAAAACGGGTTCAAGCAAAGGGGAAGTTGGAGTGAAAAAAAAATGACGATGAAGCATTGATATGTAATGTGTACACTACCTCAGTACCTTCCAATGAGCACACACCAAAACTTGACAAAGCTGGACTGGACCGCAGGAATGCTCGGAGTAACGACGGCAATGTCAGTGTAACGGCAACGGACCCGGCTGTGATTGGAGAGGAGCTCTGACTGGTTGAAACCCGAAGGTCAGGTGCACTTGGCGCCCCACAAAAACCCGGTTGGGCCAAGGAGAGCCCGGATTATGTAATACCTGTCCAATCAAGGAAGCTGCAAGGAAGTCTCGGCAAGAGCTTGCAGGGAACTAGTGCCAGGAATAGCCGTCGCCACAGAAATTTCCGGAAGGGCCGCCACAAGTAGTTCGGCTGTGGCTGGTATTCCGTCGGAAATGAGGTTCTTTTGACTTGAGGCTATGCAGCAGCGAATAACATTCTGAGGTAGATGTCATGTTTGAGCCATTAAGTGGGCATAATACCTCAGTACAACATTGGATATGCAGGCACTCATACTCGAGCACTCGGCCATGCGTCTGCAGAAAACAATCGGTGTGGGTGTGTATGTGTGTGTGTGTCTGTATGCGCAGTGTCTGGTGGTGCCTGATCATCAAAGTAGCTTCGAGACTAGCAAAATCAGCAATGAGATAATTACGCATGCGTTGTATGTCGTTGGATGGGGATACCATTTTCGGCAGGTCCAAACGCCCCACCAGAAAGTATCAAGTACTTCGTACATCAACTGCAAGCTCCGAGTGCTCGGACGACCGGCAGGAGGAGCCAGAGATGCAAAATGAAAATGAGAAAATATTCAGACTAACCCTGGGCCCGGTCCTCCGGGGGCATCTGCGTACATCCGAACTGTGATTCCAGACTTAGCATCTTTCCCAACAAGAGAATACATGTATGTTTATACCCACGTCTACCAGTCATTTTATTGAGACTTGGACCTGGGGCATGGATGCATAGGTATTATTTCCCTAACCATTCTTAGCTTTGAACTCGAAACTAGCATGAATTTGATGTGATGTGACATGGTTACTGCGGGTCCAATTTTTGAGGGCATTCGGCAGCTGGCTCGGATGTTAGAGTTGATCCGATGATGCTACGAAGTAGAAGAAATGGATGAATAACGCCTATCATACTAATTAACATAGCTTGTAGCTATTTCATACTTCGTACAAACGCGATGTTAGAATATGGAAGGAGTACCAAGACTTTCCTAACCTCTGTTCCCGCAACGCTTGGCTTAAGACCTTATTTCCCCCACACCATAGGGACGTGCCTGCATATCCACGGTAACTCTAGAATTCTAGATCGATATCGAAGTCGCCATATTCAGCTTGGAACTTCATCTCCATCGCGCGGTTCGCAGCCGCCCCCTTGTCATCTCTTGTTGGGAAGTCGTTGGTATCCCACACATCTCTCAACCGGGCATCAGACCGCTTGAAAGGGCGGTCCTTGCGTTCCCAAATGTCCCGATAAATCCCAGTCGCCTTAAGCGGCTCCTCTGGATCAACGCGAGGTAGATTGTTGTCATCTCCCAAGATTGGAAGAGGGCAAGTCAACGGTCGGGGATCGGCGGTAAGAAAGTCAACTAGAGCTTCTTTTTGTTCAGGCAGGAGTTGATAGATCCTATATGTCACGCGTTCTCGATCCGAGTGGAAATAGATGGCATCCGGGTCCAGTTTGGGTGGCAAGAGATAGGAGAGCTCCTCATCATCTAGGTCAAGGCTAGATGCGGGTTTGTCGTCTGGCGTGCGCCGATCAAACAGGACTACGCCACCTAGGATACGCGCCTCGGCCCAGTAGCCGACCATGTCCGCGACTCCATTAGGGTATTGGCCAAAGTCTATGAACCACGGGTGCTTGAAAAGGGTGGGAAGGGGCCCGTCTGGATTCCATTCCCAGAACCACGTGTCGGACTTTGGTGGTGTCCACTCTGTGATCCCGTCGTCCTTATGCAGGCTCGCGTTGCGGTTAAAGAGGAGTACAGCGATTTGGTGGACGGCGACTGCGGTCATTTCGACCAGACGTGTGTTGAATGCTCTTGAGCCTGGGCCAGCGGCCTGGTATGCAGCAAGCAGCTGTTCATCGCAGAAATTAGTGAGGGATCACGGTTTAGGGACAGTAACGCTATGTGTCGCTCTTACTCTAGAGTCGAATTGTAGTATTTGGGGGGGGAACTTGTCGCGAAACTCTCGTGTCTTGTCGAGTACGCCTAGGCAAAGCTGAGTGTGGTTCCGGATAGGATGGCCTTTGGGAAACAATCCATCTCTGCTGTCCAGAAGAACGTCGAAGAGTGGTAGCCCGTCGATGATTTGTGCGTAGGTAATCAACGCAATTTCGGTGGACAGGATCCTGGTTACAGCACGCGTAAAGAACTCGCGGTGGTCTTGATCGAGGTTGTCAATAGAAAGCTGCCGGGACTTGAGTTTCTCAGTAGAGTCCACGGATGAACCCACGACAGGCACGCCGTTTGATTTCGTCGATAACATACTGGCTGAAGGATGAAATCTCGCGAGCGGCGATGCGAAAATGGGCAGTAATAATACCAGATGCGGTGAACTTCTCCTTACAGATGGACGTGGGGGACGAGAAGTTGGGAAGCCAGTTTATGACTACTGTTTGTCAGCGAGCAAGCTTTTGCCCTGAGCGAGACACCTTCAAGGTGAGTGTAGTGTAGGCAGATTCGTCCGGAATCGACAAACTCCGCCAATAACTAGGTGACTGATGGGGGATTGTGCAATGTTTAGAATGGGGGATTTGGGATCCTTGTGATTGATCATTGGGTGATGACGTCGAAACAGATTGGGTAGTTGCAAGGGACTGAGGAATAATCTAAACTTACACCAGTGGTTGCGGCTAAGAGGTGGGGTTGGCCCGATCTCACCTGTAGTGCACGCTAGGCTGTAAGGCCGAAGCTGTTCGGCTTCCTCGCTTGGTAGCTTTGAATGTGGGGCCCTTTCTGTTGTTGGCGTATCAGAGTCGTCGTCCAAATCGAACTTGGCAACAGCTCGAAAGCGAAAGCGAAGTCAGAGTTTGGCCTTGGATTCTCAGAGTGAGTCTGGAGATCAACTAGTCAAAGGTGAAGGTGGGTGCAGACGAATGGGCCCTAAGAAAAACCGTGATCCCAGTCTGGTCAGGCCTGCTTTGACTGATGAGGGGGGAGGGCGCAAACAATTGATTGATATTTGTGACGAGGTACTGAGGCACTCACTGAGGCCTGAGGGCCAGACAGCCTGATACACTCCTTGTAGGACTTCAAATCCGACTCACTTTCCTTTTGTCCCCCTTCAGGTGCAACTTTACTACTCGAATCCCAAAAGAGGAAATGTGTCACCACGAGTCCATGCGACCAAGCCCAAGCCCTCTTTCCAGATAATTGAAGCCGTGAATTTCTAGTGTGGGTTTGCCTTCGTTTTGGTAGTGTTTTGGTCGTGTTTGTAGAATCTGAGGTTACTCCCAGACACGAAATAGTGTGCGAAGTAGTGCTTGACGCGCCTAACCTCTAATCTCGGAATGCGGTGGTGGGCGCGCTCACTTCGCTGGTGTGTGCTTCGAAGGATAATGAGTCTCCCGAATCCAGAGTCTCCGCCTATCCAATACATAGCCACACAAACATCAGCTGAGACCGCGAAGAACTGGCTGCATGAGTGAGGCTTCACTTCTCGAAAGACCCAACGACGAGGGTCAATGGATCCAGACACATATTCCCCTAGTATTTTGGTTGTCTGCGAAGACAGGCTCCTCGCTCTCGTCTTCTGAGTTTCAGCTAGGCCGACGGATTGCCTGTTCAGAAATTGTAACAGAAAGTGAGTGTCAACGGCGAGACCGATATTTTCGTAGCCATGCCATCAAATCGAATGAAAAGAAATATAGAAGAAAGATGGATGGGCGGGTACAGGCGCTCGTAGGCTGGCCCTTGGCCGCCCTGTTAATTTTGAATCTCAGATTCCAGACAGAGATAGACGAAAATGAAAACATACGAACATGCAAACAAACCACATCTTAGGACTCAGAAAGAAGGAGCATACCGGAAGTGATAGAGTATAAGATGCGACAACAAATCCCTCTCCATTCAAGTCTTCTTCTAGGAATCTCAAGCAACTTAACTCCTTGACGTCGCCTCGATCTCAGACCTCTCTCCTGAATCCATCCATTTATTCCAAGCACATCACCCACTGCCCCATCACTCCACTGGAATACTCTTCTACGAAGTCGAATGAACCTAGACAGGCCGCGGAAACCATCAACTTTGGGTCTGGATCTATATCCCCCCATACAGACAGACACTTCACCACACACACACCCCCAGATCCTCCACAGAGCGTCCTCTTGCCACATTTCGTAATGCCTGAAGTTCCGAGAGTAGGGGGTCTTACTGTCAAAATTGACAGAAACGGAACCGTTGTCGATTTACCTCTTGATGATGAACAGTACTTAATAGTCGAGGCAGTCGTCCATATGGCCCTCAACATCCTGGAATCGCGCCCAGGGAGAGAGAGTCTGGTCCAAGTTGCAGGGGACCTAATCTCCGAATGCGAAAGACTTGAAAGGCCACATATATATGACTACCCCCCCGAAGACCTTCCTAGCTGGATCAATGAATTCCTCATCAAGGCAAGGCTAGCTTTCCCCCCTGTCTATATCTCGGCTGCGGTGGCTGGCGAAGCCGAAACAAAAAGGTATTCGTGGGGCTTGGATATCAGAGCCTATGACCCGAGCGTGGCAGGAGAGATGTACTTGAGCAAAGCCATAATCGAGAACATGGTATACGCCCGCCGCTACGACTTCCGCGCATGCTACGGACTGTTCAAGTTCCAGTTGGGTATCGGAGTAGCCCACAAGATTATTCACCTCCTGACAGGGTATTTCACCGGCAGCAGGGACGTTTACACTCCGCCTCGTGTTACCATGTTTCCGTTCGGGGGAAAGAAGGCTGGCGAGGCTGGTCGCCACTGGGAAGAAGTTCTCCTTCGTGGTACTGTTGAGTTCTGGGCCCCTGGTAACCCTAACTCTCATACGATGGGCATCCGACAGCCGGGCAAGGCGTATATGTTCACAGATGGACATCGAAATGCCGTTGGGCACCCTGTGTCCATGGATTATATTCGTGAAATTGTCAACGGCGGTAAGTCAGTGTTGGCTCTAACAACATCCCCTGAGAATATAGGGAAAAGATCCATTGGGAAGAAAGAGAATATTGGACTGACATCTCCTCCTATCCTAGTGGTGGCTTTCCCGGTACGCCTATCTAGCGAGCCCCCGGCTGCGGTTACGCGGGACGACCTGAACAGGGCTGGGTGTGTAGAGACGACCCACCTTCGCACGCCCCGCAGACGGCGCCGGGCCCCGCCAATTCCTCCACCACCGCCGGGAGGATCGACCATGCCTTACTGATTTGAAGGTGATAATACATATTTACCCACCGGAGGAGAGAAAGGAGTCTAATGGCGCCCGGTACCTCTAAGGGAGCCGTGGTGTATCTCTGTGTTGATTGTTTTTTCTCTCTTTCAGTTATCCTGGTTGATCCTGGCTCCGTGTTTACGAGCTTGATCATTAGTGATCTCTCCAAGATGACAGACTGAATTTGAATTCCTGTTTTCGGATAGTCAGTTTCGTTCCATGCAAAAGTGTGCCCTTGCCTGTCACCAACGTGTCCCTGCCTCCAGCCGGTCGGCCTTGACAGACCAATCGCTTAAGTAAATCTGATGCCAAGTAAGACTAGGCGTCTTCTTCTCGGTTCGAGAGTCTTGAGAGATGGGATCCTGGAGTAAGCATCAAAAGGGCGAGCGGCGGGAATGGAGCCATTTCATCGAATGATCACAAGCCTGGAGGCGTCTGATTGGTGGGCATGAAGCGACGATCAAAGTCACGTGAACACATATCCTATGCCCCACCAGGCAGTGACGATGCAGGTTTGCACATCTCCCTTGTCATCTCCAAACAGAGCAATGTTGAAACCGGCGTTACCTCAAGTTACCTCAAGTCTTCCTATTGAAAGGCGAACGAACTTTCGACCGGTAATTCTAATCTACGGAGGCTTCCTTCTGAGACATCTGGGTCCAGCTGCCGACTATCCCGAGGCCCCGGTGCAGCTAGATAAAAGTACTTCCTGCTCTCAAGACAGCTTTTGATCTCGGCATCAAAACGCGAGCGCTGAACTCTAGCTCCTCTGCTACCAACGGCCCAGCCACGTCCGGTCTGGATAGTCGGAAGACAAATGGGAAGCACGGCCGAAGGAGAGTAAACGGAGGCTCCTAGTGTTTCCTTGGACAGGAAGTGAAGAAAGCCACACTAGGTGTTGGCGTATGAGCTATGGCTGGGGAATTCACTCCTTCTACGTATCTGTGACCAGTTCAGCATAAAAAAAAAGACTCTCTTTTATTTTCGCTTAGGGGATATATGAAAAACGAATACCCCCCCAAAGGCGTAGCCTCCATGATCGAACTCCTTCGCATTGTCCTCCGATAAACAAGGCACTTCCTTCAAAATCACCAATTCATCTTCTGCTGCGTCTTCTCCACCACGATGTCCAGCCCAGGTCAGCCTCCTTCGGGGCGCGCCGCGTTCAAGAAGAAGGATGGAATATTATCGCTCTCGCCGGACCAGAAGACTGTCCTCTGGACGCCAGCGCCGGGCACCGGACCGCCTACCATCACCCTTCCCATAGAGAACATCACAAGTAGGCTTCGATCTCATCATACAACTCGTTTCTGAGTTGGGAGACGCTCGTTTGCGCTGACTTTATCTTGTGCAGACCTGCAAAAGACGCCTGATAGCTCGCCCAAGGTGATGCTAAAGATCTTCGAAAAGAACCCAGATGGCGGAGATCCAATTACCTACCTCTTCCACTTCAACACGGCGTCGGCGAAGCCTGAGGCTGATGCTATGAGAGATGCACTCTCAAAGGTCATCGGCGCTCTCCAAAGCGCTAATCCCAATGTACCAAAACCCGCGCCGGCAGCGGCCGCGAACGGGGCTGCCACCCCTTCGGCTGCTGGTAGAGCATCCGGTTCGATGACGTTTGCCACGGCTGTGAATGCTGCGCCCGCAGCCTCAAAGTGGTTCGATGATTCGCAGCTCCTCAACGACATCTCCTTGCAGTTGGAGTATTTGAAAACTGATAGTACCCTCAACCAAACTTACATGGAGGCCAGGGCAACAAAACCCGACTCCATCTCTCTGGGCGCATTCAATCTGCAGTTCTGGTCTTCGAGACTTCATATCCTACGAGCGTTCTTAATAGACAAGAACCAGCACAAGGCAGACTATAATGTCCTAGCCACAATCAAGCCCAAGACAGTCGACGGCGATCTCAAGCTCAACATTACCGAGAAGCAGATTAGTCTCATCTTTAAGCAGCATCCTCTCGTCATGAGGATATACAACGAACAAGTCCCGAAACTATCCGAACCTGAATTCTGGTCTCGGTTTTTCCTCAGCAAGCTATCGAAGAGATTACGCGGCGAGCGAATTGGGCCAAGCGATGCTCATGACCCAATTTTCGATCGATATGATCCTAATGAGAACCTTTTGGGCATCTACTCTAAAATCACACCTGAAACCATCCCTCAGATTATCAACGTCGAGGCGAACGAGGCCAATGAAGGAGGGCTTAAAAGCGGAAACAGAAAAGATGTCGAGATGCGTCCGCGAAAGGACGTGCCTATCCTTAAAACTCTGAATAGCATAAGCGCCAAGATCATGGCCAACGTGGCACCCTCAGACGGCGACCCCCACGCGCCGAAGGGCGTAGACGAGAAGACCTACAACGAACTCATCCTCCGCGACCTTAGAGACGAAGAAAAGGCGAACAGGATTCCTCTCAAGATCAACGAGGAACAGGCCTTCTTCTCAAACGCCGGAGAAATCTCCTCCTCCAACGCCGAAATCTTCGCGAAGCAAAACCCGGACGAAGTCCTCCAGCTCTTCAAAGCCAACGTCGAGAAGCTCAACACCAGCTCCCCCAACGGCATCGACCTGCACGCCCTAACAGGCATCGAAGACGACAGCGACAGCGACATGGAAGACGATGCGCCGCCGCGCCCGCCCCGCGTTGGCTCCCGCGCCACCCGAGCGGCTGCCCAGGAAGACATCCTCCAGGGCATCCGCCGTCATCGATCGGAAAAGTACGGTGGTGACTGGGCCGAGGACTCGCCCATGGGTTTGCCGCCTGCTATAGCGCACCAGTGCACTATTACGAATAGCACGACGACGGAGTTCTTGCGGCAGTTCTGGGCTGCGTTCCTCTCGGGTGATCCGGACCGCGCGCTCGAGCTGCAGTACCTTAACGAGGCTCTGCAGCGCTCTGTTGGACGTATTAATGCCGTGGCAGAGGAGGCAGAGAAGCATCGCGATGAAGTTATTGCGCAGAAGAAGAGGGAGATTAGGGAGTATTATGAGCGGACGAAGAGGAAGATTAGATGGAAGGCTGATTCTGTTGGGGGTGGGAAGCAGGCTGTTCTTGCGTTGATGGAATCGACTCTCTTTGCTTTGTCAAAGGCCCAGGAGGAGTATAGGATGGCTTTGGAAGCCGAGGGTCTTCGGCCTACTACGGAAGGATAGGGGAAGCCATATCGTGGTTTGGGGATATATAGAGAGAGAGACTGGAGGTGTTTCGAGACATGATCAGTAAGTCTGTCTGGAAGATGACGGCCTTGAATATCAATCTTCTGACATGTTATTGATGACCTTTCCCCGAACCTTCACGGTGATTAGTTTATAGAGGTTGAGACGACAGCCTTCAGTCAAAAATATCATAGTCTTACAGTCTATCGTTTTAAAATACCAGCCAGCCTACTGCAAGATAAGCCAAGAGCCGGCCTGCATCGTAATAATACAAATATTCCGCCTAGTAAAAGTCCAGCATATGTGCCCGTCCCATCCTCTTTCCGAATTTTCACACATGTCCTATCCCCCCTGTATCAAACCTCTATGCACGTACCCTCGCTTCCCTCACCACCTCCTTATCCTTGGACACCCCGAAGCCCATACCCGACTTCTTCTTCTTACTAGGCTTTCCATACGTCTCGTCAAACCGCCTAATCTCCCGCATCGTCTTCATATCATCGCTAATGCTAGCACCAATCTCCTTGAGCGCGTGCTCAAAATGGTCTGCCCTTAGCGTCCTCCTCTCAGGATAAACGGGTTGAGCGGTGCTCCCGTCGGCGATCAATTTATCAGCGAGCTCGGTTTCCTCGCGAACGGCGGCCATGGCGGCAGCCACGCAAAGATTCTTGAGGTCGGAGCCAGAGTAGAGGATGGTGCGGCGCGAGAGGGCGTCGAGATCGACACTGGGCTCGAGGTGCTCCCCGCGGAGGAGGATCTTGAGGATGGCGAGACGGTCTTCCTGCTGAGGCAGGTCAACGAGGATGCGGCGCGGCAGACGCCGGAGGACGGCCTCATCTAGGTCGAAGGGGCGGTTCGTGGCAACCATGATGAAGGCGTTGGTGTCGTTCATGCCGTCCCATTCGCGGAGGAACTGGTTGATGGTCTCACGGTGCGTGCGGCGGCCGCTGCCGCCGCGGCTGGCGAGGAGGGCGTCGGCCTCGTCGATGAAGATGACGAGGGGCTCGAGCTTCTTGGCGAGGGAGAAGAGGGCCCGGACGTTCTTTTCTCCTTGGCCGACCCACATCTCGTTGATGCTGGCGGCGCTGACCTCGAGCATGCTGGCTCCGCTCTCCTTGGCGACGGCCTTGGCGAGGAGGGTCTTGCCTGTGCCAGGGGGTCCGTAGAGGAGACAGCCGGGAATCCTGTCTCGGGCGAGGACACCGTACGTGAACGCCTCTGGCCGCTTCAAGGAAAGTGATGTCAGGAGCTTGAGGGCCTGGATGGTCTCTTCGGGTGCGTGGACGTCTGAAAACGTAGTCTTGATCTGGTCCTTGTCGATGAGGCCACCAAGGAGCTTCTTTTCGTAGTCGTTTGTAATTCCAAGTGTTTCGGCGATCCGGCGGGGTTGATCGGATCCACTACTTGGCGCATCGGAAGAAGATGGGGTAGACCTTGAGTTGATTGGGGGTTCCCAAGCCCGAGCCCGGAGACCTTCATTGGTGCTCGCGATGGTCGTATCCCTCTGCCACTGGGCCATATTGAATGCCTGCCACAGCTCGGTCCGATTTGGTTTCTGGTGCAGAACATGGCGGACGCAGTGATACAGCTCGGTCGCAGGCAAAATGGACGTTCGGAGAGGCTCGGCAAACATCTCAAGTAGTTTCCTCAGGCCCTGTTCCATAACCGCGATGTGGGACGTGAGGAATTCGTCACCGCCCAGGAGGAATGTCTTGGCCGGCAGGACGCCCGTAGTGCTGAGATAGTGAAGCATGGTGTGGTAGAAGTGCAGGTGGAGACGCATGGCGAGTAAATCTGTCCTGGGCGTTGGATGGCCAGCCATGGTACTCCACATATGGAAAGCATTGTCCATGTTGATTGTCAGGCAGTCGAGCTGTTCGTACAGATCCAAGTTGAAACCCAGGGCGTCGCGGGATGCATTGCAGATGGTGACGCAGTCCTCCAACGCGATTTCTCGCAAGGAGGTCAAATGTTTCTCCGAAAGTTCCATGGATGAAGACGTTCCGACGATGGCGATCTTCTTCCCGTCAAGCCACATGTTGTCCACGATGTTCCGTAGCCTTCCGATGAGAAGGGCACCCTCGAGAGTCATACCGAGCTCGACAAAGTCATCAATCTGGATGATGAGCTTCTGGTTGCGCGGATCCGCAGACTTGGCCTCGGCGGCACGAATAATTCCTTCCAAGGCACCGTTGATCTTGAGGTTTTCCCACCTATCGACCGACGGGAGAAGGTAGTCCTTTGCGTTATCGCGGATCTTGGTCAATTCCCTATCCATGGGATCCTTGTACTCTCCATCAGACTCATCGGTACCGAGGTGAACAACAGTGGCATCTGCATCTGAATCGTCCTCATCTCGCTTGGCAGGCCACTGTATGGGCTCTCCAAGAGTGTCATTGAACTCGGCAACTCGAAACGCCATCATGGACATGGGACCCTTCGAGTAGGCCCAGTCCTGCCCCAAATAGCCCCCCACCAGCCTCGAAAGCTCGAAGGCTCCGACTCGGATCAGATCCGCGCCGTTGGCAGCAGCAATGTACCTTGTCAAGAGGGTAGATATGCGCTTGCCGGAGAATCCCGCTATGCTCATGACATTTATAGGTCGTTTTACATCGTTCAAGGAGAGGCGCTTCGGCGGTCGGGCTTCGAGGTCTGCACCAACCGCTTGCGAGAGGTCTTTATAGAACAAAGAGGTTTGTTTAAGTTCGGGCAGAAGCTGTTGGGGATCGGAGTAGCCGACAGGCGTGGCTTCCGGTTCTTCGCCAAGTCGAGTTTCGGGTCTCGTAATCGGCGCCGATGAACGAATTCGTTCTAATAATGCAGTAAATTCTGCCGGCGCCGGGTGCTTTGTTGTCGGGTTATCCACAAGCCATCCATGTAGCGCCAGTGCGGCGCTCAGGGAAATTAGACTCGACCGCGCCTCCGCTCCTTCTAAGCCGTTCTCCATCGTCTTCTTCACATCCTCCGGATTCCACCCGGAGTGCTTGAGCATTAGCGCAAAGGCATCATGGCACTCTCCTTCCGGATTTATGAAGTATCGGGGGTCCTCCTCTAGCTCGTGGAACTTCCAGTTCGATGTCCTCCCACTCTTCTTCAGCAGCTGAGTCCAAGTATCCACAGCCTCCTTCGGAGCCGCCGCGTCGAAAACTGTAGGGTGATTCCGGCCCTTTGGGTCGTGTATATACAAATTGTCGTCGAGAAATTGTTGTGGTATCTTGAAGTCGGGTAACTCTATCGCAGGTTGCTTCTTCGCTTGCCGTGCCCGCAGCGCCGCGCGGTGGCTAACCCTCGCCCGTCTCGAAGAAGCCTGCGCAGAAGCTCCTAGATCGCTATCTGTGCCATTATCGGCATCCTCTTTCGTATTTCCACGCGACGAATCGTCGCTCGGCGGCGCCGGCGCAGGTGTTTCGCTGACCGGTTGATCGTTGGCTGTCCGGAGACACGCGGCGAAGTGGAAAGGTCGCGTTCGTTGCGGTATTCGGGTCAATGCTCGGCGCGACCGCCTGATGCTAGGTCCAACGCCGAGAGCGCGTGACCGTGTAGCATGCATTCGGACGATCTGGCATGCAGAAAACTGCAATTGAGGGAATACCGTGGAGAAGTTGCCCTTCCCTACGTGATTGACATCTGCTGGCCGAACTTTTTTCCCCAGATAGGAGACTTATCCGGGTTAAATATCGGGTAAATAGCATCACTTATCAACAGGCCTGAGGCCGGATTTACAGCAGCTTCACCTTCAACAGGGAAGAAAAAAAGAAGAAGAGGAAGAAGAAAATAAAAGAAAGAAAAAAGAGTGGGAGGAAGTTTAATGAGGAAAGAGAGTAGGAAGTGCCAAACTAGAAAGAAAAGAGAGGGAAGGGGAAGAAAAAAGAGGTCGTTGGGATGGGCAAGAAGAACAAAAAAAAAAAAAAAAAACGTGTAGCATTGCTAGGTTTCGATCCTAGGTCCCCTGGGTTATGAGCCCAGTGCTCTACCCCTGAGCTACAATGCTTTGGGTTCTTGTTCGTTGCTTCACTGGTCTGGTTCAGCTTTACAAGTAGCCAGCCTGGACCTCAACCCAAAGCAAGAACACATCACCAGTCATTGAACACATGCACAATCAATCGATTCTTTAATCCATTGGATGTTTTATCGTTTTAGATAAAAATGAAATGCTATTCATTATGAGTCCTCATGATAAATGTTCTATCAACTCCGGGGCTTCGGATCATAACAAGCCCACAATGCTTCCAAAAAGCCTCAACTCAATTCCACTTAGAAAAACAAACCGCCTGTACCTCTGTCCTTCTTCCTACTATGCTCATCCTCAAGCGGAAAAGTCCGTTCTTGCATCATATTCCAAAATTCCAACTCGTTTTTTAGACTCTCAGTCCGTTCGAAAACATCCCATTGTGGTTTCCTCGTCCCCTGGCCGGACTGGGTCGAGGTCGAACCAGGAACCCTTCCCGGCGCTTGAATTGTGATGTCCTCATCCGTGATAATCCAGTTCCTTTGTACATCGGTGACGATGGATTCGACAAAAGATGCCGCGGAAGAATCCGCAGGCAGCAGGGATTGTGTCACGGCCCTCAATCCGCCGAAAAGATCGGTAGCTCGTGGGGACGTCTCCCGCAGGATTAGAACGTCCTCGAGGTATGATATCGCGCCGTCCAACCACCCGTGTAGCCGTCGAAAGAGGATCTTGAGCTCATCTAGCGATGGCGATGGTGTGTCAGTGTAGGAGAGGGACCTTAATGAAGGCCAGAGAATGTTTGCGATCGAACAGAGTCGGCACGCAACGTGCATTTTCTCTGCAGAGATGAGAGTATCGCCCCCTCGAGAAAGCTCAAAGAGACACCGCACAACAGCTCTCAGCAGATGAATCGCATCTGGGAGCATTTCCTTCGGGAGCTCATGACTGGCTGGATATTGAGTAAAAAGTTGCGTCATTCCCTCACAGTACACATCTAAGAGCGCAAATGCTCCGCGTACATGCGCGGCCGCTGTGGCGATTGCTGGCAGCATCTTGCTGAATACGAAGCTGAGGATTTGGTTATTCTTCATCCCCTTTCGCAACATCCGCGCCTCGTTCCTAAGTTTGTTGTTTATCAGAGCAACCTTGAAGTTGTTGTACAAGTAGTAGAAAAGCTGCGGGACAACTCTCGCATCGCCTTCGCCAAGCCGGAGCCCGTAAGAGATGATCCCTGCAACATGCAGCTGGGGGTCTTGGAGTGACGGCGAATACTCCTTGTTGATCTGATAGAAAAATTCGTCAACGGTGCACATATCAGTGCAGTGAGATCGAATGAGTGAGATGATGTCCCGGACGAACACGACGTAGATGGGGTGGTCGGCAGTGTCTATCGCAATGACCCTAAGATCGAACTTGATTTGATCCATAACTGTCCGTAACACCGCAGAAAACTGTGAGGTAAGGGCTTTGAATGAAGAAGGGGGCGCTTGACGTAGCGCCCGACGCATCCAAGAAACAGCATCTAAGTAGTCTGAAGTTAGCAGCATATTTTCAGAAGTCTTCAAGTACGAATGGTGTGGTGGAATGGGGAGGCCAGCAGCTTACAAGCAAAGAGCTCGTGGTTGGAGCCGTAGTCGGGATCAATAGAAAGCCCCACGACGGCTTCAGGGACAAAAGGCTCGTGGCGTCGTTTTAGTTCCTCGGCGAGTTGATTTTCGTACGCGAGGAACCGTCGAGGCTTCACGATAGCCAGCAACCAAAGATTGAGCAAACTCGGGCCGAGGGTTGCGGCGTCCGTTAGGCCCTGCTTGAGAAGGATCGCCACGAAAAGGGGAAGATATCTCCGCTGGCTAAGGGACAGTCTGTGGGCGTCCACCTGGAAAAGGCTACACTTTCCGCGGCCAAACGCTTGGGAGACGGCGACTAGTCCTACCCGAGCAAAGCCAGAAAGAAGTTTTGCAGAAAGGACGACAGCAAGCTCGATGCATACATCTTTGTCGACCTTAGCGACTGCAGACTTGGGCTGGATTTCATGAGATCCCAAAACGCATCGTGCCATCGAGAAGAAGGATGGCGACAGTTCTCGATGAAGAGCTGTCATCGCCTGGCAGAAACCCGCCGGTACTCCCACCTCGCAATCCGACATGTTGCAGAGAGCATCGACCTTGGCCAGATAGCTGGATACAGTCTCCAAAGCCCTTCTCAGGATTGCCCAGTCAAGTGTGACCGGCATCAGAGAGAAGTGATTGAAAATCTCTTCCAACTGAAGCGAGTTGAGCGCAAACGTCGCAGCCTTGAGGCTCCGTGCGTATGGCATCGTGTCTAGGGAAGCCTTCAGACAAGCATGAACGATCTCCTTCGCGACCGCTCGGTTCATGCTTACCACTAATTCGATGCGGGCTTGAGTGATACCTTGGCTATCATCCTTCGAGAGAGCAAGATATTGCTCCTGAGCATCGGACTCGGCCATCTTGAATTGGTCAAGGAGCTGCTGGAAAATGCCAAACTGCCAGCGGCGGAAGACCTTGAAGACTTCTGCATCTTCCTCGGTTGCCACAAGGTATCTAGCCAACTGGTTCCAGGCCTTCAGGTTCACGAGGCACGCATCTTTGTGAGAGTCGCCCGGCTTGATGAGTGTCTCTAAAGTATGAGCGCCTGGGCGGAGCTGGGGCGGCGCGGCCCAAAATAGCGTGCAAAGAAGATCGTGGTGGTTCCGTAGAGAAGCTAAATCATGAGAGTGGAGAGGCTGGTCCTTCAGATACACTCGACTATGGTTTGGCATGAGTCGGGCAACCAAGTTGCGTATCTCGTTAGTGGCGTCACGATCCCGTAGCCGCCTGATGATGACGGCCACAAACTTGAGAAATATGTGGAAACATCTATCCTCCCGCTCAATAGCAAGCGAGGGGTTGCCTGCGAGCTCGTCGAGAAATCGTGGCGATTTGAAGGCCTCTTCATTTCGTAGGTGAGAGAGGTCCTGGGAACCGAAAAAGTCAAAGACGCTTCCTACAATGCCACCAACCTTGGACCAACCCCATTCTTGAGCGAGATAATGGCACCGGCTGATCAGCGCTCTACAGTAGTCATTGAAGCTCGCAGCCTGTCGATGATTCTGCTTGTACAGATCGAGTACTCTCTTGATCAACCTCTGTGGCAGAGCCCATCCATCCATGGAGACTTTCCTCCTAATGCCGGCCACAATCGCTCCGTGGCTGTCGAATTCGCGCAACGGGAGAAGGGAGAACATGGTCTTCCAAAGAGCCTCGAACTTCCCGCAATCCGTCTCGGTGTTAATATCGTTCGTGATCATGACGGAATAAACGACATCCCAAAAACCTGATCGGGGAATCTGCGCCACTTCCAGAGTTCTCATCAGAACCACCCAGCATTGTATGATAACATCCCTCCGCCGTACGCCTCTCTGCCGAGATGACTGCTGCCGAGAATCCTCCAAGAATTTCAGCACTGCGTCCATTCCTTGGCCGAGGAGCGCCCGGGCGGTTGTTTTCGATATCCGAACCAGGAGGTCCTCCATCGGCATGCGCGTATCTATGAGCGATGGGGACTTGCGGCAGATATGCGTGCAGGTGAACGCCAAGGTAAGCATCCTCGAAAGGACATCCAAGACAACCGTTCGGCAGTGAGGCTTGGAATATGGTCTGTCGGTCTCGATTCTCTCTTGAAATCCCTCAAGTAGTTCGAGAATGCGATAGGCGAATGACTGCTCTGCTGCAGGACCAGACAAACTCATAGTGTCCTGAACGTAGCTTAAGATGAAATCCGCAGTCTGAAGAGCAGTCGCATTCCGGGACAAATCAAACTCTTGTGAAGGAGTTTGGAAATGATCCGCTATCCAATCTATAAGAATTCCCACCTCCGACGATACTTGCTCATTCCAGGGACCCCAGCGAAGCGTCTTGCCGTCCAATTCAAAGGTGACACGTCCACGGTTTTGCTCGAGTCTCTCTTGGTCATAGCTGTCAGTCGCCTTGTCGATCCGCCCCTGGCCGAGGAGGGTGGTCTCATGAAAGAAAACATCGCTATCCAAGGGGAATATTTCGAAATGGCGCGTATATTGAGTTCCGAAAGGACCCAAGCCGTTTAGCTTGTCGGAGTTTCCAAATCCATCAATGGGGTTTGAGAGCGGCTCAAGGAGAGATTGTGGAGACGCAAGTGAAGGTTCATTCGCAGACGAGAACTGGGGAGCTGTGGTATCGATCTCCTTGGGAATGAACCGCTTTCGGAACTTGGAGCGATTCCCGGCCCGAGGAGGCGAAGAAGTTGGAGTTGTTGACCTTACAGGGCCAGGGGCATCGATAGTCTCGGCGGGACCAGTGGAGAGGGCTCGCCCAACATCATCTGGCAGGATACTCCCTGTGATTGAGAATGGCCCAGCCGACGGTGAATTGCCCCTGGTCCTCCTCCAGAGATCGTCGAGCGCCTTCTTCTTGGCGTGGAATGTATATTTGTTCTGCTCAATAGTCGTCTCAAGCTGGGCAGGCCGATATAATGGCCTTGAAGAGAGGTACGCACGACTTGTTGTCTGGCTTTCTGGTCGAGGAGTATTGTGTGTTGTCGAAGTCGGATTTGTGATAGATTGGGTGTATGTGAGCTTACCGTCGGCATCAACTTGTGTAACAAGTTTCTTGTTCTGGAACCTGAGCCTTTGTCGTACATGGTGTGAGATATTCAGTTGCGAGTTAGATTTTGGAATCGGTTGCGAGTGGTGTTTAGTAAGTGGGCGAGGCTTCAGATGGCCGCCTCGCCATTTTTGCATCACGCCGTTAACATCGACATGGTCCCAGCGGGTTGCCATTTGTATGACCTTGCGGGTAGGACTGGATCTCCCTAGATTATCACTGCGTCTGGCAGTTCGCGCCGCAATCTTCAAGAATCGCGGCGCATCGGGCTCAATGACATCCAAAATACCCAACTTCGGAATGGGACCTGCGTTGCGATTCTGGGTGGGACGCTGCCTCGAAGTAGGGAGCCCACGGCGTGTACGTCGTTGAGATTTTAATTTCGGTGGTTTAACCTTGCCAGGCGCCTTCGTATCGGATCCGCCGAAGTGGGAGGTAATCCTAGACTGAGTAGTTCGGGAGGTGTTGAGCTTCGGACGCTTGGCCGGCTTTGTGCCGTATGCTTTGGGTAAAACCGCACTCGAGCGCTTTCTCACAGGGAGCATGATATCGATTTGGTTGTCTTCCATAGCCGACGAGTCATTGTCCTCTGTATCCACTTCATCGGGCTCGAGAACCAAGGTGGTTTGGACCATGGGAATGGGGCTTTCCTCGGCGCGGAGAGGGACACTATTGTCTCCATCATCGTCATCAAATACATCAAAGATAGGTCTTGGAGTAACCGGAGTCTCGGGGCCTGGCGTCCTTCGCTGCGCAACGCCCCGACGAGGCAGCTTTCCTGGAGATGCGACTGCTTGGCGGTTGGGCTGGTTCGAGCGTTGATTTTTAGCCTCCTTGGTCTCGTCTAGTCGCAAATATGAAGGG
The DNA here is from genome assembly GCA_002812735.1 of Scedosporium dehoogii. Lineage (NCBI taxonomy): Eukaryota > Fungi > Ascomycota > Sordariomycetes > Microascales > Microascaceae > Scedosporium > Scedosporium dehoogii. The sequence goes on from PGIR01000133.1 coordinate 103,709, forward strand.
GGAAGAACACCGCGGAGTCGTTTTCCGACCTCACGAATGACCTCGGATTCACTACCCGATGCGGAGGAATCAGAGGACTCATCGGCTGGTTCATCATCCGTCTCGGCAGTGAGGTCGATTGGCCGATTCCGGGGCGTTTCTAATCTGACCGGTTCGATAGGAGGTGGCGAGGGTCGGGTATCTTGCGGGCGCTGGTTTTGTCTCGGCGAGGGAGGAGAAAGAGAGAAGTCGTCGGGAATTTTCAACTTCGGAATTGGGGTTATTTGAGAAGGGCGCGGCCCAGCTGGGTGAGAGCGAGACGGAGTGAGGGCATACACGTCGTCTCGCACATTTCCTGGTCGTTCACTCCTAGAGCTTAACCTTGATCGCTTCCCTGAAATTGACGAATGTGACAGGCTCTTTCGCTTTTTCGATCGAGTGGATGAGGAGTGCTGCGGGGGGGCGTTGACAAGTTCCTCCAGGGACGGGAACTCATCCAGATCAGCATCCCCATCAACACTAGTATTCTCAGTGCCATCAGCACTCGGTTGGCTACTAGGGCCGGCTTGGAGTCGTGGTAGGGACGCGGTAGGTGTAATCGGCGACGAAGAACCGAGATTATCGAGAATGTCCGCCTCCTCGACCGCAGGACGTTCCTGACTCTCGTCGGATGTTTCAAGGCTGTCTTCGGCAGTTTCCTGCGTCTCCTCTTCGAAATCCTTTTCCTGCGAGTCGTCCTCCCCTCCCTTTCTTTGCTGGCTGCTTTCTTCAGTCTGGAGTCTCACTGGCTTCAGGCCATGGGACTTAAATATTTTCGAGTACAGCGCGTTTTCCAGTGCATATGGGTGCTTTTGTATTGGTTTCCGCGGCCGAAAGGTTCGCCTCCCTATGTGAAGCTCACCAAATTCTAGGTCCTCCGTCGGGTAGTCGGTACTGATCTCGTTGTTTGAAACGGAGGGGAGTTCTTCCATCTGATCAAGATCAGACGTATCCTCGGCTTGCGCATTAGACTCTCCATTTTCATTATTTTCAGCGCCATTTCCTTCCTCATCCACTGCATCATGGTCTGTATTGCTTTCATTCGGCGTCTCATTCTCTGGTGGCTGACGAGTTGGTTTCGATGAAGGGGGTGTAACAGCCCTAACCTTCTCTGGTGAGAACGCAAGAGGGTCCGGTGAGAATACTCGAGCATAATTTCTTGGCAGAATGGGCGTTCTCTTCTTAGGCGATTGGGATTCATCGGCATCAATCCCTAGATCTGATGGTGGTTCAGAAAGTGGCGAGGAAACAAGCTGGAAATACGGCTCCGTTGGTGTCTTCGGACGTGTGATTTGAGACTGAGGTGGCTGGTTCTCTTTTTGAGATGAGAATGGTAGATCCCATATATCGCTAGTCTCGGCGGGAACTGGCTCGCTTGCATTCGGAGGCAGACTGCTGTTATTGGACTTGTCTTGAAGGACGGTTCGTGGAACGGGCACCGGTGGTGGGAGAAGGACATCGTCATCGCTGTCGGAGCCAAACTCGTCCTCCGAGTCTGGTACTATCCCCCTCTCCTTCCAGGTGGCCATTGAAACTTTATGATCATTGAAGGTTTTTCGCTTTTCGGAATTCCATCTTGCATTCGAGTTCCCTCCCCTGTCTGCGTTGTTGAATCCGAAATTTTGTGGCGAGGAGGAATATCTTCGGGCCTTCCACCATGTTCGTCGCGGGGCGAAGACGCGTCGCGGGTTCTGGAGTTGAAGTGGTTCACGCCCCCACGTGACCTCATCGAGAGCCTTGAAGTACTCACGTACCACCTTCGAAAAGCTCTATCTCTGGGCAATATCAAAATCAACGAAGCTCTCTCATTTTATGCATAACTTGTTAACATATCCGGTGAACTCTTGTTCAATATTTCCGAACCGTCTGAGTAGGACTCTTCAGTCGACTTTTCACCCCATTGGCCGTCATCCGAGCCTATCTACAATTCCCTCCTTACACCATGGAAATCGGGCGATACGTCCCACTGCTTCTTACAGTTGCAGCCGGCGTAGCAATCAGTTAGAATCGGGGACCCATTGTAATTGTTCTTGAGTCTGCTAACACAACATAGGCAACTACACTTTCAAGCCGCTCTTGGTTGAAAACGCGGCTCGGCGGAAGGAGGAAACCCTCAAGAAAGAACAATCACAACCAAAGGAGGAACCCTTGACGAATTCGAAATAGTTCAATGCTGTGCTCGAAACTGAGAGACTCGGGTGTCAGCCACATTTCGCATAACCCATGAATACACCCATTGCATGTCAAGCGCGGCTCGGATTCATTTGTTTGTTCAATTCATCACCAAGTGCCGAGCATCACATTATCAAATTACTAGAACCCTCACTGTACTTTTACATGCGAAGTAACTAAAAGTTAATGAATGATGAGAAGTAAACTAATCTCGCTGAATCGCGTGCCCTTGAGAGGAGTCCTCGATTGTCAGTGTCAGGCAAGAGTATCCTCCCACCATTGAAAGTCACAAGTCTTTCGTATAATCATAATCTGCAAATCAAGCTGTGGTTATTGGACAGACGCATCCACTTCCCATGCTCAATCGCCATGCTTGCAGAGAAAACAGTTCTGCAATAGTTTAGGTCTTACAGTTCTTGCAGGTCGGCAGTGGTCTGAGGCTTCCAGATGCAGCAAACATGCCTGCAGATCTGGCCCTGAATTGGGAAACGCAACCGGAATGCGACGGGACCAAGTTAAATCACGTGAGGTCCCCGAACACCATTAGGTCATCTCCGAGGAGTTTTCGGCTGCCAGAAGGACGCCAATCAGAACACAAACAAATCATACGATGACTTGGAGCTGCTCCCCGGAAAAAACCTCGTCGTTAACCTAGACAGCCGAGACGACCTATTCCCAGCTACATCTCAATTGGACTCCTCCCTCACCCTCCCCCAAAAAATCTCCGCTCTTCCTTTCCTTTCTTTTTTCTTTTCGTCGAACAGGAAACGAGCCGAACTAGACAATTCCTTGCTGTCACGATGCTTCGAACACACTCTGCCACGAAAGTCGTCCGCCAGGCGCTGGTTCGCAGCCAGTTCGCCTCGGTCCCTGCCGCGACTCGGGGTAACGCCACCCGTGCGCTCTCCAACCCCCAGCTCAACAACATCGAGAAGAGGTGGGAGTCGATGCCTCTCCAGGAGCAGGCCGAGCTCTGGATGGCCTTGAGGGATAGGATGAAGGGTTCTTGGAAGGAGCTGTCGGTCCAGGAGAAGAAGGCTGGTGCGTCTTTTTTTCCTTTTCTCTGTTTTTCCAATTTTCGGTTTCCATCAACTCGCATCACACCACAACTACACACGATCCTCAAAACATCACGATTCGGTCCAAAGGGCCATTGAGTTCGGTAATCTGGCTTGTCAATTGCAATTGAGGCCGTTAAGCACGAATTGGCGCCTCAATTGACTCGCTATGATCGAATACCTTCGCCCTCATCTCGAACCGCGTGATTCCACATGGGATCAATGGATACTCTCCGCATCACAACATGTCGTTACGATGTTTACTAACTTGACTACCCTTAATAGCCTACTGGATTGCTTTCGGTCCCCACGGCCCCCGTGCCCTCGACCCTCCTGGTGAGACCAAGAACATCTTGTTCCACACCACTCTCGTCCTCGCCGGCTGCCTCGCCGTCTTCCTCACCATCCGCTCCTTCGGTGGCCAGCCTCCTGAGTCCATGACCAAGGAGTGGCAAGAAGCCTCCAACGAGCTCCTCAAGGTACGCCTCCCATGGTCATTTCTTCTCCGGACCTTCCTACTCCACATCTCGGTCCCACGCGTGGCCCTACCAATTTTTTGCGATATGCTGACATGTTGAACCCTCAATTTCAGGAGCAAAAATCCGACCCCATTACCGGCTTCACCTCTGAGGGCTACAAGGGCCAGGGCATGATCCAGTCCCCTCCTAAGGGTGCTTAAACTTGTGACAAAACAACTGGTCTCCAGCAACCAACAAACCTATCAAGCGTATTAGTTTCCTGCTTTTCTTTTTCCTTTGTCGATAGAATAAGAGGAGCATTTGGCGGGCTCGGTGGTACCTCCGGACCGCCATTTTGTAAAAAAAACAAACCAACCCAAGATACTATCCTTTTGATCAACTGTCGATGTGTCGATGTAGCATTTGTCCCAATGGTTCCCACTTGACTCTGTGGAATGTAACCGACGTGCTTCTCTGGATTGACCCACGATGATATACCCCACGCGGTACTGCATCGAACCTAGCCGCCAACAAATAGACGATACGACCAGTCGAAATCATTAAACTCTCGCAAACCGTCGGCCCATTCACATGGAAAATGTATGTTCAGATGCTTCACCCAGACAACCCCCAAAGCGGAATACAACAGAACAGAACAAAACCAGGCATCAATTCATATACTACATAATAATCATGTAACTCCTAGTATTCTCTTGTCCCCAGAAAAAAAAGAATGGTGTTGATATCCACCCAATCTATATTCAAGCACCACTCTCCCCGGCTTCCCTAAACTGCTCAAAGGTAGAAAGATGTCCCCCCGCCTCAGAAGCTTCATCCATATCCTCCTCCCGAATCCGCCTCTCGACCTCAAACTTCCCATCCTTGCCCCAATACTCCGCCTTCCCATCCCCCTTCACGCACGCCTCAGTGATAAGGACGTAAGGCATGGGAGCATCGAAAATGGGCTCGGCAAGAACCCTCTCCATCTCCATCTTAAGGCCGCGAGCGCCGGTCTCGGATTTGGCGGCTCGCTCGGCGATGGCGTAGAGGGCCTTGCGGGTGAAGAAGAGCTTAGAGGGGTAGGTTTCGAAGAGGGCCGTGTATTGCGCGACGAGGCTGTTGCGCGGTTCGGTGAGGATTCGGTAGAGATCGTCGAGGGAGAGGGGGCTGAGGGCGCAGATGTTGTGGAGGCGGCCGATGAGCTCGGGGATGAAGCCCATGGCTTGGAGGTCGGCGGGTGAGGTTAGGTCAAGGGGGGTGAAGGTAGATGGGACGCCGTCGGGCGTGCTCTGGTGGGGGAGGTGTGAATATGCCTTGTGAGGCAGGACGTTCTGGCTCGTCGATAGAGAGTATCGGGGGCTCAGTTGGGCGCCGAAGCCCATCGAGGGCTTGGATACTCTGCGGAGAATAATCTTGTCGAGGCCGACAAATGCTCCGCAGAAGACAAAAAGAATGTTACTGGTGTCAATGATGAACTGCTCAGAGCGGCCACCAGCCGGTGGGTGAGGTGGCTGGGACGTCTGGCCGGGTGTTGTTGAACCGGTGCTGTTATAATTTGTGGTAGGCGGAGGAGTCGCGCGAGTTAATTTGCCGTCTTTAATGGTGATGGTGACCTTAGTACCCTCGACCAGCTTTAGGAGGGCTTGCTGGACACCTTCACCACCGACATCTCTTCCGTTCGCTATATCTTTCCTCGCAATCTTATCGAATTCGTCCAAGACGACGATTCCTCGTTGCGTGACATCGACGTCGTAGTTTGCTTCTATCAGCAATCTCTCTATGCAAGTCTCTACGTCTTGCCCAACGTATCCAGCTTGGGTAAACGAATTGCAGTCGGATATTGTAAACGGTACGTTTAGCATCTTGCTCAACGTCCTAAGAGAGTCCGCATGTTAGAGATGACGACTAAGGAGGATATTAAGATCCGAAAGGCACTACTAACTCTAATATATACGTCTTCCCAACACCAGTCGGCCCCAGGAGCAGGAGGTTGCTCTTATCTATCTTGACATGCTCGGGCATGTTGGCATCGAAGGCCTCGCTGCTGAAGAGATTTTCCAAAACGGGGTTATCCACACTCTGGCGCGCCGACTGGGCAGTAGACTGGGGGTCATTGAACTCATGACGATATGTTTGGTAGATCGCATCATACGTCGACTCCTCGGATTGCTCCTTTGCCCGCTGCCTATGGAGCTTCTCGCGGTAGTTCCTATCGGCAATTTCTTGACACTCGCGGCGTTTTACCGCCTGGTAGTGATTGAATATAGTCGAACATATCGTCTTCTTCGCGCGGTGCTGGCCGACTACGAAGTCGTCGACTCGCTTCTTGAGGTCACGCGGGTAGAATTCGGGCACGCCGCAGTTGACCTTCTTGTTGAACATGGGCCCGCGGCCGGACTCTTGGGATGGGTCATAGCTAGAGGTAAAACCAGACGTGAAGTCCTGGCTGCGACGATGAGATGCCCGGCATGCGGAGAAGGAAAGGCAGCGATTCCGAGGACGAGTCTTGAAGAGGGTCGGCGAAGAAGCGGCGAGAGGTCTGGTGAGCGGGGCCATTTCGGTGGCGAGCGGAGTGGGGAGTGATGATGCAAGGGAGGCTGTGATGCTTAGTATTTCATCGGCGAGTCTGGTGAGAGCCCATTGGAATCCCCCAAAAATGTGGTAGATTCCAAACAGTGAGATCAGAAAATCCACCTCGCTGGGAGGCCGAGCGGAAGTGGCGATGCGGGGTGGATGATGGCATCAAGGTGTTGGTGGTGGGATGAGCAAGTTGTTGGTTCAGATGATGCTTTCCCCAGATAGTGTTTGCAGCTAAACCCGTTTCACTGTGTCATAGAACTGGATGGCGGGCGCGCCAGGGCTCCTAATGGTGCGATAACGGAACTGCAAGGAGTGGAGTAGGCAATTGCACCTTCCATTTGCGCCATCTGATCTGCGTGGCTGGAGCCTGGCTGCTTCTGCAGACTGACACTGATTACTGAGTACATGTCAGTCTATCAATCAGATACACGGGTGAAGCACTCTTGTTGTTACCGAGACGGGTACCCGTGTACTCCATATCAATGGAATATCAATTGACTATGTTAACCAAGTCTCCGCTCTAATATCGAAGCTGCAGGAGGAAAGTCTTCGGCTGCCTCATATGTCCAATGCTTTGCTGGGAATGACTCACTCCTACTGTGCTCCGTACCTGTGTAATTACGCCACAGGAAGAAGTTCAGTGTTTGGAGCATGCACTTCCAGTTGTCTTCTGGCAGGGAAAGAAGTCCAATCGATGGTTCATGGAACAGGCTCCCATGGCAACTGGAAGCATCAAAATTACTGGGTATCAATTGCTGATAAAGCCCAATCCGGCCAACGCTGCAGCCGAAAATACCCTTGCCATCCGGTCTCCCAACAAATCTGGTCCTTTGATCAAAAACGCTTTCTGGTACCGCCCTCCGGAGTTGGCTGGAGATTGATATCGGCGATTTCCTTAACAATGGGGCTTCATTCAATGTTCTTACACTCGAAGAGGTCGTCTACTTTTTGGTCCTGTTTTACTTATACTCTACAATCATTCTTCATATCGCGAAGCACTTCATGTCTACGAAGGAGAGAAGCGCACACACGCAAATACTACATTAGAATACAAGAGCTCCTGTGCCTTGAAAGTAATATCCACACCACAGAGCTAGCCTGTCAAACATATTATTACAACAATGAATTGTCCTGCAGCTTTTCTCGCCCCGCCCCTTGATTCGCCATTGATCTACTGATAAAGCTTGTCCGATTTGGTCCTTGAGCGCTTACAGCTCCTCCCAAGTGGACGAAGTAGACCTCTTGATCTAGTGCCTCATAGCTTATTCCAATTCCATGCACCCAATGTCGTACTATTATGTTATGTACCCGGCCCGTTTGGATATTGCAGGCGCAGTGGCGAATATGTGAGATGTGTGGCACAACCTAGTGGGCAAAAAGCTGTTGAGGATTGATTTGTTGATGCAGAGATTTCTGGTATAACCTACAAAAGCTCTGGATCAATGATACGAGCTTGAACCACCCATGTGGCACATGCTTCGAAAGCATGATGTATCTAAACTACCAACAAGGGAGGGACGAGACTTAGGTCGAGAAACACGCACGCGCATGTCGGTCCGGATTCCTAGTGTACACTGCCCTGCTATCTCGGCCAAATCAATTTCTATTTTTTTTTCTTTTCTCTTGTTCTATTTCAGGGTCGAATATCGATCTCCCAATCGCATATCCGCCGTTGATGTTGATATCGCTGCCGAGTCCTGTCCTGCCCGACCCTGGTCAAACCACCACATGTTGCATGTTCAGTTGCCCCGCGCATGTAGACGTCATTTATCTGCAGATTGAAAAAGCAACTGCTTCCTCCTGCCTCTCAACACCTTAAGCTCCTTCATTGTTCGTTGTTCATCGTTCATTATTGTCTTCGAGAATCCCGACTCAAGTCTTAGGCGTCGCACGAGGCAATACGCCAGTTTTTCGACTTCAATTGGTCCCATTTGAGACGTGTCTTGTGGTTCTGCCCCTTATCACCCCGCCTCTGGAGCTCCCAGTCTCATCGTCAGGGGAGCTTGGAGCTTGTTTCTCCAGCTTCCTCTCAGCTCTGCGTCTTGCTGCACGCGATACTAATACAGGTCCCCCCGACCCATTTTTCCCATGATCTGATATCGATTGATCCCTCATCCCGAAAGTGTCCAAAAACCAGAACGAACCCCTCCCCATCTCCGTCGTTTACGCCTTCTACATCCCAATCATTCGCCTAGGAGTAGTCCAAAGATAACAAACATGACTTCCGTCGTCGAGAAATCCGCCAACGGTGCGCCGAAAGATAGCGTTGGTAGGTTTTGAGCATTCTTAATTGCTGGGTTTTTACATCACGGAGCCCTCGCAACTCGCAGTTCATCCTTTAACTTTCAATCCTAGGCGTCGTGAAGCTCGACCCCTGGCTGTCGCCATTTGAGCAAGTATTGCAACGTCGCCACGCGAAAGCTCACGAATGGATCGAACGCTTAAACAAGACTGAGGGTGGTCTTGACATATTCTCCAAGGTTCGTTCAATTGCGGTTTATCTCAGAGCAGAAAATGAAGGTCGAGAGGCGATTTCCCTAACACTTGTTCAAAATAATCCAGGGCTCAGAGAAGTTCGGACTCAATGTTGATAAGAATAACAATGTCGTTTATCGAGAATGGGCGCCGAATGCGACCGAGGCCTTCCTCATTGGCGATTTCAGTAAGATTCCGACCAACATCTTTTAATGATAAAGGCCTGGCCACAAGAAGGCTATGAGTATGAATTAACGACGTATCTAGACAATTGGGAACGGGGAACTCATCCCATGAAAAAGAACGAGTTTGGTGTTTTCGAGATCACAGTCCCAGCAAAGGATGGCAACGTTGCTATCCCCCATAACTCCAAGATTAAGGTAAGAATCTTGTTTCTTGTTACTCTTGTTGCTCACAGGCCCGCGAGGGGTCCTTTTCTAATCCATTCGAACTAAATTGACATGATGATATCAAGATCTCTCTTACCCTTCCCAATGGCGAACGCGCGGATCGACTACCAGCCTGGATCAAGTACGTCACTCAAGAACTGGCAGTATCTCCTGCCTATGATGCTCGATTCTGGAACCCCCCCGAGTCAGAGCGGTACAAGTTCAAGCACACTAGGCCGAAACAGCCCCAGAGCCTCCGAATCTACGAAGCACATGTCGGCATCTCGTCGCCCGAGCTTCGCGTAGCGACTTACAAGGAGTTTACTAAGAACATGCTTCCCCGAATTAAAAATCTTGGGTACAACGCCATTCAGCTCATGGCAGTCATGGAACACGCCTACTACGCCAGCTTCGGCTACCAGGTGAACAATTTCTTCGCGGCGAGCAGTCGATACGGTCCTCCCGAGGACCTTAAAGAGCTTGTAGATACCGCCCACAGCCTGGGACTCGTGGTTCTCCTCGATGTAGTCCACAGCCATGCTTCCAAGAATGTTCTCGATGGCTTGAATCACTTTGATGGATCTGACCATCAATACTTCCATGAGGGTGGAAAGGGCCGTCATGACTTATGGGACAGCAGGCTGTTCAACTACGGCCACCACGAAGTACTTCGTTTCCTTTTGAGCAACTTGCGCTTCTGGATGGACGAGTATCAATTCGATGGTTTCCGTTTTGATGGTGTCACGAGCATGCTTTATATCCATCATGGTATTGGAACGTAAGTAGTACCATCATCACCTAGGCGGTATGTCTGAGGTGCTTCTCAGTGGAACCAGGGCGCGAGCGGCTTACTTTTTTCATCTTCTTTGCAGTGGATTTTCCGGTGGATATCATGAATACTTCGGCGCCGAGGTCGACGAAGAAGGTGTTGTGTATCTGATGTTGGCGAACGAGATGCTTCACCAGCTGTACCCAGAAGTTATTACTGTCGCCGAGGACGTGTCTGGGATGCCTGCGTTATGCCTACCTCTCAAACTTGGAGGTGTTGGTTTCGATTACAGACTGGCCATGGCTATTCCTGATATGTGGATCAAGATCCTCAAAGAAAAGAAAGATGAGGACTGGGATATGGCCAATATTTGCTGGACGCTAACGAACCGACGTCACGGCGAGAAGACGATTGCCTACTGTGAAAGCCATGATCAAGCGTAAGTCGCGGGGTTTCCACTTGCTCAACCTTGGAAAATTTCGTCAAGGTGGAAGTGCTTTTACTGACTTTGATTCTAGCTTGGTGGGGGACAAGACCATCATGATGCATCTTTGCGATGCCGAATTATATACGAACATGTCCAATTTGACTCCACTCACCCCGGTCATCGACCGTGGAATGGCTCTTCACAAGATGATCCGGCTGCTCACGCACGGTCTTGGCGGCGAAGGCTACTTGAACTTTGAGGGGAACGAGTTTGGTCATCCCGAGTGGCTTGATTTCCCTCGAGAGGGCAACCAGAACTCATTCTGGTACGCCAGGCGGCAGCTCAACCTCACCGAGGACCACCTCCTCCGCTACCAGTACTTGAATCAGTTTGATCGTTTGATGAACTTAACCGAGGAAAAGTACGGATGGCTACACGGTCCTCAGGCATACATCTCGCTCAAGCATGAGGGCGACAAGGTCATTGTCTTTGAGAGAGGCGGAGCTCTCTTCATCTTCAACTTCCACCCCAGCGAGAGCTACGCGGATTACCGAATCGGCGTTGACGTGCCTGGCACGTATAAATGTGTCCTCAACACCGATGCTAAGGAGGTTGGTGGACATGACCGTATCGACAGCAATACCAGATACCACACAACCGCGATGGAGTGGAACGGCCGGAAGAACTGGACTCACGTCTACGTCCCCTGTCGGACGGCTTTGGTAAGTAGATTCGGTATTTTCTTTCTTTCCGAGCTTCGTACGGTTTCCTGAGAAACGAGAGCTAACGTTTTTCTTCACTTCAGGTTCTGGCTCTTGAGTAAGATTTGGCATGGCTCGAGTCCTCGGTTGGCTCCACTGATCCGGGTTTAATAGGGGGCCGGAAGGCAGGGAATTTTCAAGAGGCAGGAAGACAAAAAGAAGAAGAAAAAGGAAAA